>OY829537.1:39273513-39453513 GCA_963691705.1 Viola odorata
GAAATGTAAAGGTAACCGGGCGGGGCTATCGCAGTCACGGACGCTGATGCAGAAAAGTAAAGGTAACCGGGCGGGGCTATCGCAGTCACGGACGCTGATGCAGAAAAGTAAAGGTATCCGAGCGAGGCTATCGCAGTCACAGACGCTGATGCAGAAATGTAAAGTTATCTGAGCGAGGCTATCGCATTCACGGACGCTGATGCAGAAAAGTAAAGGTATCCGGGCGAGGCTATCGCAGTCACGGACGCTGATGAAGAAATGTAAAGGTATCCGGGCGAGGCTATCGCACTCACGGAGCCTGATGCAGAAAAGTAGAGGTATCCGGGCGAGGCTATCTCAGTCAAGGATGCTGATGCAGAAATGTAAAGGTATCCAGGCGAGGCTATCGCAGTCACGGATACTGATGCACAAACTAAAGGTATCCGGGGGAGTCTAGCACAATCGCAGATACTAATGCAGAAGAGTAAAGGTATTCGGGGGAGGCTATCGCAGTCACGGACGTTGATGCAGAAATGTAAAGGTATCTGGGCGATGCTATCGTAGTCACGGATACTGATGCAGAATATAAAGGTAACCGGGCGGGGCTATAGAAGTCACGGACGCTGATGCAGAAAAGTAAAGGTAACCGGGCGGGGCTATTGCAGTCACGGACGCTGATGCAGAAAAGTGAAGATATCCGGGCGAGGCTATCGCAGTCACGGATACTGATGCAGAAATGTAAAGGTATCTGGGCGAGGCTATCATAGTCACGGATACTGATGCAGAATATAAAGGTAACCGGCCGGGGCTATCGCAGTCACGGACGCTGATGCAGAAATGTAAAGGTATCCGGGCGAGGCAATCGCAATCACGGATCCTGATGCAGAAAAGTAAAGGTATCCGGGCGAGGCTATAACAGTCACGGACATTGATCCAGAAATGTAAAGGTATCCGCGCGAGGCTATTGCAGTCACGGATACTGATGCAGAAACTAAAGGTATCCGGGGGAGTCTAGCACAATCACGGATTCTAATGCAGAAAAGTAAAGGTTTCCGGGCGAGGCTATCGCAGTCACGGACGTTGATGCAGAAATGTAAAGGTATCTGGGCGAGTCTATCGTAGTCACGGATACTGATGCAGAATATAAAGGTAACCGGGCGGGGCTATCGCAGTCACGGACGCTGATGCAGAAATGTAAAGGTATCCGGGCGACGCAATCGCAATCACGGATCCTGATGCAGAAAAGTAAAGGTATCCGGGCGAGGCAATCGCAGTCACGGACGTTGATGCAGAAATGTAAAGGTATCTAGGCGAGGCTATTGTAGTCACGGATACTGATGCAGAATATAAAGGTAACCGGGCGGGGTATCGCAGTCACGGACGTTGATGCAGAAATAGAAAGGTATCCGGGCGAGGCTATCGCAGTCACGGACGTTGATGCAGAAATGTAAAGGTATCTAGGCGAGGCTATTGTAGTCACGGATACTGATGCAGAATATAAAGGTAACCGGGCGGGGTATCGCAGTCACGGACGTTGATGCAGAAATAGAAAGGTATCCGAGCGAGGCTATCGCAGTCACGGACGTTGATGCAGAAATGTAAAGGTATCTAGGCGAGGCTATTGTAGTCACGGATACTGATGCAGAATATAAAGGTAACCGGGCGGGGTATCGCAGTCACGGACGCTGATGCAGAAAAGTAAAGGTATCTGGGCGAGGCTATCGTAGTCACGGAGGCTGATGCAGAAATGTAAAGGTATTCGGGCGAGGCTATCGCAGTCACGGACGCTGATGCAGAAATGTAAAGTTATCTGAGCGAGGCTATCGCATTCACGGACGCTGATGTAGAAAAGTAAAGGTATCCGGGCGAGGCTATCGCAGTCATGGACGCTGATGAAGAAATGTAAAGGTATCCGGGCGAGGCGATCGTAGTCACGGATGCTGATACAGAAAAGTAAAGGTATTCGGGCAAGGCTATTGCACTCACGGAGCCTGATGCAGAAAAGTA
Source organism: Viola odorata (assembly GCA_963691705.1). Taxonomy (NCBI): domain Eukaryota; kingdom Viridiplantae; phylum Streptophyta; class Magnoliopsida; order Malpighiales; family Violaceae; genus Viola; species Viola odorata. The sequence goes on from OY829537.1 coordinate 39,275,500, forward strand.
AAGGTATCCGGGCGAGGCTATCGTAGTCACGGATGCTGATACAGAAATGTAAAGGTATCCGGGCGAGGCTATCGCAGTCACGGATACTGATGCACAAACTAAAGTTGTCCCGGGAAGTCTAGCACAATCACAGATACTAATGCAGAAGAGTAAAGGTATCCGGGGGAGGCTATCGCAGTCACGGACGTTGATGCAGAAATGTAAAGGTATCTGGGCGAGGCTATCGTAGTCACGGATACTGATGCAGAATATAAAGGTAACCGGGCGGGGCTATCGCAGTCACGGACGCTGATGCAGAAAAGTAAAGGTAACCGGGCGGGGCTATCGCAGTCACGGACGCTGATGCAGAAAAGTAAAGGTATCCGAGCGAGGCTATCGCAGTCACAGACGCTGATGCAGAAATGTAAAGTTATCTGAGCGAGGCTATCGCATTCACGGACGCTGATGCAGAAAAGTAAAGGTATCCGGGCGAGGCTATCGCAGTCACGGACGCTGATGCAGAAATGTAAAGGTATCCGGGCGAGGCTATCGTAGTCACGGATGCTTATGTAGAAATGTAAAGGTATGCGGGCGAGGCAATCGCAGTCACGGACGCTGATGCAGAAATGTAAAGTTATCTGAGCGAGGCTATCGCATTCACGGACGCTGATGCAGAAAATTAAAGGTATCCGGGCGAGGCTATCGCAGTCACAGACGCTGATGAAGAAATGTAAAGGTATCCGGGCGAGGCTATCGTAGTAACGGATGCTGATGCAGAAATGTAAAGGTATTCGGGCGAGGCTATCGCACTCACGGAGCCTGATGCAGAAAAGTAGAGGTATCCGGGCGAGGCTATCGCAGTCACGGATGCTGATGCAGAAATGTAAAGGTATGCGGGCGAGGCTATCGCAGTCACGGACGTTGATGTAGAAATGTAAAGTTATCTGAGCGAGGCTATCGCATTCACGGACGCTGATGCAGAAATGTAAAGGTATGCGGGCGAGGCTATCGCAGTCACGGACGTTGATGTAGAAATGTAAAGTTATCTGAGCGAGGCTATCGCATTCACGGACGCTGATGCAGAAATGTAAAGGTATGCGGGCGAGGCTATCGCAGTCCCGGACGTTGATGTAGAAATGTAAAGTTATCTGAGCGAGGCTATCGCATTCACGGACGCTGATGCAGAAATGTAAAGGTATTCGGGCGAGGCTATCGCAGTCACGGACGCTGATGCAGAAATGTAAAGTTATCTGAGCGAGGCTATCGCATTCACGGACGCTGATGCAGAAATGTAAAGGTATTCGGGCGAGGCTATCGCAGTCACGGACGCTGATGCAGAAATGTAAAGTTATCTGAGCGAGGCTATCGCATTCACGGACGCTGATGCAGAAATGTAAAGGTATTCGGGCGAGGCTATCGCAGTCACGGACGCTGATGCAGAAATGTAAAGTTATCTGAGCGAGGCTATCGCATTCACGGACGCTGATGCAGAAAAGTAAAGATATCCGGGCGAGGCTATCGTAGTCACGGAGGCTGATGCAGAAATGTAAAGGTTTCGGGCGAGGCTATCGCAGTCACGGACGCTGATGCAGAAATGTAAAGTTATCTGAGCGAGGCTATCGTATTCACGGACGCTGATGCAGAAAAGTAAAGGTATCCGGGCGAGGCTATCGCAGTCACGGACGCTGATGAAGAAATGTAAAGGTATCCGGGCGAGGCTATCGTAGTCACGGATGCTGATGCAGAAATGTAAAGGTATTCGGGCAAGGCTATTGCACTCACGGAGCCTGATGCAGAAAACTAAAGGTATCCGGGCGAGGCTATCGTAGTCACGGATGCTGATACAGAAATGTAAAGGTATCCGGGCGAGGCTATCGCAGTGACGGATACTGATGCACAAACTAAATGTATTCGGGGAAGTCTAGCACAATCAGAGATACTAATGCAGAAGAGTAAAGGTATCCGGGGGAGGCTATCGCAGTCACGGACGTTGATGCAGAAATGTAAAGGTATCTGGGCGAGGCTATCGTAGTCACGGATACTGATGCAGAATATAAAGGTAACCGGGCGGGGCTATTGCAGTCACGGACGCTGATGCAGAAAAGTAAAGGTAACCGGGCGGGGCTATCGCAGTCCCGGACGCTGATGCAGAAAAATAAAGGTAACCGGGCGGGGCTATCGCAGTCACGGATGCTGATCTAGAAAAGTAAAGGTATCCGAGCGAGGCTATCGCAGTCACGGATGCTAATGCAGAAATGTAAAGGTGTTCGGGCGAGGCTATCGCACTCACGGACGCTGATGCAGAAATGTATAGTTATCTGAGCGAGGCTATCGCATTCACGGACGCTGATGCAGAAAAGTAAAGGTATCCGGGCGAGGCTATCGTAGTCACGGAGGCTGATGCAGAAATGTAAAGTTATCTGAGCGAGGCTATCGCATTCACGGACGCTGATGCAGAAATGTAAAGGTATTCGGGCGAGGCTATCGCAGTCTCGGACGCTGATGCAGAAATGTAAAGTTATCTGAGCTAGGCTATCGCATTCACGGACGCTGATGCAGAAAAGTAAAGGTATCCGGGCGAGGCTATCGTAGTCACGGAGGCTGATGCAGAAATGTAAAGGTATTCGGGCGAGGCTATCGCAGTCACGGACGCTGATGCAGAAATGTAAAGTTATCTGAGCGAGGCTATCGCATTCACGGACGCTGATGCAGAAAATTAAAGGTATCCGGGCGAGGCTATCGCAGTCACGGACGCTGATGAAGAAATGTAAAGGTATCCGGGCGAGGCTATCGTAGTCACGGATGCTGATGCAGAAATGTAAAGGTATTCGGGCAAGGCTATTGCACTCACGGAGCCTGATGCAGAAAAGTAAAGGTATCCGGGCGAGGCTATCGTAGTCACGGGTGCTGATGCAGAATATAATGGTAACCGGGCGGGGCTATTGCAGTCACGGACGCTGATGCAGAAAAGTGAAGATATCCGGGCGAGGCTATCGCTGTCACGGATGCTGATGCAGAAATGTAAACGTATGCGGGCGAGGCTATCGCAGTCACGGACGTTGATGTAGAAATGTATAGTTATCTGAGCGAGGCTATCGCATTCACGGACGGTGATGCAGAAATGTAAAGGTATGCGGGCGAGGCTATCGCAGTCACGGACGTTGATGTAGAAATGTAAAGTTATCTGAGCGAGGCTATCGCATTCACGGACGCTGATGCAGAAATGTAAAGGTATGCGGGCAAGGCTATCGCAGTCCCGGACGTTGATGTAGAAATGTAAAGTTATCTGAGCGAGGCTATCGCATTCACGGACGCTGATGCAGAAATGTAAAGGTATTCGGGCGAGGCTATCGCAGTCACGGACGCTGATGCAGAAATGTAAAGTTATCTGAGCGAGGCTATCGCATTCACGGACGCTGATGCAGAAATGTAAAGGTATGCGGGCGAGGCTATCGCAGTCACGGACGCTGATGCAGAAATGTAAAGTTATCTGAGCGAGGCTATCGCATTCACGGACGCTGATGCAGAAATGTAAAGGTATTCGGGCGAGGCTATCGCAGTCACGGACGCTGATGCAGAAATGTAAAGTTATCTGAGCGAGGCTATCGCATTCACGGACGCTGATGCAGAAAAGTAAAGATATCCGGGCGAGGCTATCGTAGTCACGGAGGCTGATGCAGAAATGTAAAGGTATTCGGGCGAGGCTATCGCAGTCACGGACGCTGATGCAGAAATGTAAAGTTATCTGAGCGAGGCTATCGTATTCACGGACGCTGATGCAGAAAAGTAAAGGTATCCGGGCGAGGTTATCGCAGTCACGGACGCTGATGAAGAAATGTAAAGGTATCCGGGCGAGGCTATCGTAGTCACGGATGCTGATGCAGAAATGTAAAGGTATTCGGGCAAGGCTATTGCACTCACGGAGCCTGATGCAGAAAACTAAAGGTATCCGGGCGAGGCTATCGTAGTCACGGATGCTGATACAGAAATGTAAAGGTATCCGGGCGAGGCTATCGCAGTGACGGATACTGATGCACAAACTAAATGTATTCGGGGAAGTCTAGCACAATCAGAGATACTAATGCAGAAGAGTAAAGGTATCCGGGGGAGGCTATCGCAGTCACGGACGTTGATGCAGAAATGTAAAGGTATCTGGGCGAGGCTATCGTAGTCACGGATACTGATGCAGAATATAAAGGTAACCGGGCGGGGCTATTGCAGTCACGGACGCTGATGCAGAAAAGTAAAGGTAACCGGGCGGGGCTATCGCAGTCCCGGACGCTGATGCAGAAAAATAAAGGTAACCGGGCGGGGCTATCGCAGTCACGGATGCTGATCTAGAAAAGTAAAGGTATCCGAGCGAGGCTATCGCAGTCACGGATGCTGATGCAGAAATGTAAAGGTGTTCGGGCGAGGCTATCGCACTCACGGACGCTGATGCAGAAATGTATAGTTATCTGAGCGAGGCTATCGCATTCACGGACGCTGATGCAGAAAAGTAAAGGTATCCGGGCGAGGCTATCGTAGTCACGGAGGCTGATGCAGAAATGTAAAGTTATCTGAGCGAGGCTATCGCATTCACGGACGCTGATGCAGAAATGTAAAGGTATTCGGGCGAGGCTATCGCAGTCTCGGACGCTGATGCAGAAATGTAAAGTTATCTGAGCTAGGCTATCGCATTCACGGACGCTGATGCAGAAAAGTAAAGGTATCCGGGCGAGGCTATCGTAGTCACGGAGGCTGATGCAGAAATGTAAAGGTATTCGGGCGAGGCTATCGCAGTCACGGACGCTGATGCAGAAATGTAAAGTTATCTGAGCGAGGCTATCGCATTCACGGACGCTGATGCAGAAAATTAAAGGTATCCGGGCGAGGCTATCGCAGTCACGGACGCTGATGAAGAAATGTAAAGGTATCCGGGCGAGGCTATCGTAGTCACGGATGCTGATGCAGAAATGTAAAGGTATTCGGGCAAGGCTATTGCACTCACGGAGCCTGATGCAGAAAAGTAAAGGTATCCGGGCGAGGCTATCGTAGTCACGGGTGCTGATGCAGAATATAATGGTAACCGGGCGGGGCTATTGCAGTCACGGACGCTGATGCAGAAAAGTGAAGATATCCGGGCGAGGCTATCGCAGTCACGGATGCTGATGCAGAAATGTAAAGGTATGCGGGCGAGGCTATCGCAGTCACGGACGTTGATGTAGAAATGTAAAGTTATCTGAGCGAGGCTATCGCATTCACGGACGGTGATGCAGAAATGTAAAGGTATGCGGGCGAGGCTATCGCAGTCACGGACGTTGATGTAGAAATGTAAAGTTATCTGAGCGAGGCTATCGCATTCACGGACGCTGATGCAGAAATGTAAAGGTATTCGGGCGAGGCTATCGCAGTCACGGACGCTGATGCAGAAATGTAAAGTTATCTGAGCGAGGCTATCGCATTCACGGACGCTGATGCAGAAATGTAAAGGTATGCGGGCGAGGCTATCGCAGTCACGGACGCTGATGCAGAAATGTAAAGTTATCTGAGCGAGGCTATCGCATTCACGGACGCTGATGCAGAAATGTAAAGGTATTCGGGCGAGGCTATCGCAGTCACGGACGCTGATGCAGAAATGTAAAGTTATCTGAGCGAGGCTATCGCATTCACGGACGCTGATGCAGAAAAGTAAAGATATCCGGGCGAGGCTATCGTAGTCACGGAGGCTGATGCAGAAATGTAAAGGTATTCGGGCGAGGCTATCGCAGTCACGGACGCTGATGCAGAAATGTAAAGTTATCTGAGCGAGGCTATCGTATTCACGGACGCTGATGCAGAAAAGTAAAGGTATCCGGGCGAGGTTATCGCAGTCACGGACGCTGATGAAGAAATGTAAAGGTATCCGGGCGAGGCTATCGTAGTCACGGATGCTGATGCAGAAATGTAAAGGTATTCGGGCAAGGCTATTGCACTCACGGAGCCTGATGCAGAAAACTAAAGGTATCCGGGCGAGGCTATCGTAGTCACGGATGCTGATACAGAAATGTAAAGGTATCCGGGCGAGGCTATCGCAGTGACGGATACTGATGCACAAACTAAATGTATTCGGGGAAGTCTAGCACAATCAGAGATACTAATGCAGAAGAGTAAAGGTATCCGGGGGAGGCTATCGCAGTCACGGACGTTGATGCAGAAATGTAAAGGTATCTGGGCGAGGCTATCGTAGTCACGGATACTGATGCAGAATATAAAGGTAACCGGGCGGGGCTATTGCAGTCACGGACGCTGATGCAGAAAAGTAAAGGTAACCGGGCGGGGCTATCGCAGTCCCGGACGCTGATGCAGAAAAATAAAGGTAACCGGGCGGGGCTATCGCAGTCACGGATGCTGATCTAGAAAAGTAAAGGTATCCGAGCGAGGCTATCGCAGTCACGGATGCTGATGCAGAAATGTAAAGGTGTTCGGGCGAGGCTATCGCACTCACGGACGCTGATGCAGAAATGTATAGTTATCTGAGCGAGGCTATCGCATTCACGGACGCTGATGCAGAAAAGTAAAGGTATCCGGGCGAGGCTATCGTAGTCACGGAGGCTGATGCAGAAATGTAAAGTTATCTGAGCGAGGCTATCGCATTCACGGACGCTGATGCAGAAATGTAAAGGTATTTGGGCGAGGCTATCGCAGTCTCGGACGCTGATGCAGAAATGTAAAGTTATCTGAGCTAGGCTATCGCATTCACGGACGCTGATGCAGAAAAGTAAAGGTATCCGGGCGAGGCTATCGTAGTCACGGAGGCTGATGCAGAAATGTAAAGGTATTCGGGCGAGGCTATCGCAGTCACGGACGCTGATGCAGAAATGTAAAGTTATCTGAGCGAGGCTATCGCATTCACGGACGCTGATGCAGAAAATTAAAGGTATCCGGGCGAGGCTATCGCAGTCACGGACGCTGATGAAGAAATGTAAAGGTATCCGGGCGAGGCTATCGTAGTCACGGATGCTGATGCAGAAATGTAAAGGTATTCGGGCAAGGCTATTGCACTCACGGAGCCTGATGCAGAAAAGTAAAGGTATCCGGGCGAGGCTATCGCATTCACGGACGCTGATGCAGAAAATAATGGTAACCGGGCGGGGCTATTGCAGTCACGGACGCTGATGCAGAAAAGTGAAGATATCCGGGCGAGGCTATCGCAGTCACGGATACTGATGCAGAAATGTAAAGGTATCTGGGCGAGGCTATCATAGTCACGGATACTGATGCAGAATATAAAGGTAACCGGCCGGGGCTATCGCAGTCACGGACGCTGATGCAGAAATGTAAAGGTATCCGGGCGAGGCAATCGCAATCACGGATCCTGATGCAGAAAAGTAAAGGTATCCGGGCGAGGCTATAACTGTCACGGACATTGATCCAGAAATGTAAAGGTATCCGCGCGAGGCTATTAAAGTCACGGATACTGATGCAGAAACTAAAGGTATCCGGGGGAGTCTAGCACAATCACGGATTCTAATGCAGAAAAGTAAAGGTTTCCGGGCGAGGCTATCGCAGTCACGGACGTTGATGCAGAAATGTAAAGGTATCTGGGCGAGTCTATCGTAGTCACGGATACTGATGCAGAATATAAAGGTAACCGGGCGGGGCTATCGCAGTCACGGACGCTGATGCAGAAATGTAAAGGTATCCGGGCGACGCAATCGCAATCACGGATCCTGATGCAGAAAAGTAAAGGTATCCGGCCGAGGCTATCGCAGTAACGGATACTGATGCAGAAAAGTAAAGGTATCTGGGTGAGGAAATCGCAATCACGGACGTTGATGCAGAAATGTAAAGGTATCTAGGCGAGGCTATCGTAGTCACGGATACTGATGCAGAATATAATGGTAACCGGGCGGGGCTATCGCAGTCACGGATACTGATGCACAAACTAAAGGTATCCGGGGGAGTCTAGCACAATCACGGATTCTAATGCAGAAAAGTAAAGGTTTCCGGGCGAGGCTATCGCAGTCACGGACGTTGATGCAGAAATGTAAAGGTATCTGGGCGAGTCTATCGTAGTCACGGATACTGATGCAGAATATAAAGGTAACCGGGCGGGGCTATCGCAGTCACGGACGCTGATGCAGAAATGTAAAGGTATCCGGGCGACGCAATCGCAATCACGGATCCTGATGCAGAAAAGTAAAGGTATCCGGCCGAGGCTATCGCAGTAACGGATACTGATGCAGAAAAGTAAAGGTATCTGGGTGAGGAAATCGCAATCACGGACGTTGATGCAGAAATGTAAAGGTATCTAGGCGAGGCTATCGTAGTCACGGATACTGATGCAGAATATAATGGTAACCGGGCGGGGCTATCGCAGTCACGGATACTGATGCACAAACTAAAGGTATCCGGGGAAGTCTAGCACAATCACAGATACTAATGCAGAAGAGTAAAGGTATCCGGGCGAGGCTGTAACAGTCACGGACATTGATCCAGAAATGTAAAGGTATCCGCGCGAGGCTATTGCAGTCACGGATACTGATGCAGAAACTAAAGGTATCCGGGGGAGTCTAGCACAATCACGGATTCTAATGCAGAAAAGTAAAGGTTTCCGGGCGAGGCTATCGCAGTCACGGACGTTGATGCAGAAATGTAAAGGTATCCGGGCGGGGCTATTGAAGTCACGGACGCTGATACAGAAAAGTAAAGGTAACCGGGCGTGGCTATCGCAGTCACGGACGCTGATGCAGAAAAGTGAAGATATCCGGGCGAGGCTATCGCAGTCACGGATACTGATGCAGAAATGTAAAGGTATCTGGGCGAGGCTATCATAGTCACGGACGCTGATGCAGAAATGTAAAGGTATCCGGGCGAGGCAATCGCAATCACGGATCCTGATGCAGAAAAGTAAAGGTATCCGGGCGAGGCTATAACTGTCACGGACATTGATCCAGAAATGTAAAGGTATCCGCGCGAGGCTATTGCAGTCACGGATACTGATGTAGAAACTAAAGGTATCCGGGGGAGTCTAGCACAATCACGGATTCTAATGCAGAAAAGTAAAGGTTTCCGGGCGAGGCTATCGCAGTCACGGACGTTGATGCAGAAATGTAAAGGTATCTGGGCGAGTCTATCGTAGTCACGGAGACTGATGCAGAATATAAAGGTAACCGGGCGGGGCTATCGCAGTCACGGACGCTGATGCAGAAATGTAAAGGTATCCGGGCGACGCAATCGCAATCACGGATCCTGATGCAGGAAAGTAAAGGTATCCGGCCGAGGCTATCGCAGTAACGGATACTGATGCAGAAAAGTAAAGGTATCTGGGTGAGGAAATCGCAATCACGGACGTTGATGCAGAAATGTAAAGGTATCTAGGCGAGGCTATCGTAGTCACGGATACTGATGCAGAATATAATGGTAACCGGGCGGGGCTATTGCAGTCACGGACGCTGATGCAGAAATGTAAAGGTATCCGGGCGAGGCAATCGCTATCACGGATCCTGATGCAGAAAAGTAAAGGTATCCGGGCGAGGCTATCACAGTCACGGACGTTTATCCAGAAATGTAAAGGTATCCGGGCGAGGCTATCGCAGTCACGGATGCTGATGCAGAAATGTAAAGGTATGCGGGCGAGGCTATCGCAGTCACGGACGCTGATGCAGAAATGTATAGTTATCTGAGCGAGGCTATCGCATTCACGGACGCTGATGCAGAAAAGTAAAGGTATCCGGGCGAGGCTATCGTAGTCACAGACGCTGATGAAGAAATGTAAAGGTATCCGGGCGAGGCTATCGTAGTCACGGATGCTGATGCAGAAATGTAAAGGTATTCGGGCGAGGCTATCGCACTCACGGAGCCTGATGCAGAAAAGTAGAGGTATCCGGGCGAGGCTATCGCAGTCAAGGATGCTGATGCAGAAATGTAAAGGTATCCAGGCGAGGCTATCGCAGTCACGGATACTGATGCACAAACTAAAGGTATCCGGGGGAGTCTAGCACAATCGCAGATACTAATGCAGAAGAGTAAAGGTATTCGGGGGAGGCTATCGCAGTCACGGACGTTGATGCAGAAATGTAAAGGTATCTGGGCGATGCTATCGTAGTCACGGATACTGATGCAGAATATAAAGGTAACCTGGCGGGGCTATTGAAGTCACGGACGCTAATGCAGAAAAGTAAAGGTAACCGGGCGGGGCTATTGCAGTCACGGACGCTGATGCAGAAAAGTGAAGATATCCGGGCGAGGCTATCGCAGTCACGGATACTGATGCAGAAATGTAAAGGTATCTGGGCGAGGCTATCATAGTCACGGATACTGATGCAGAATATAAAGGTAACCGGCCGGGGCTATCGCAGTCACGGACGCTGATGCAGAAATGTAAAGGTATCCGGGCGAGGCAATCGCAATCACGGATCCTGATGCAGAAAAGTAAAGGTATCCGGGCGAGGCTATAACAGTCACGGACATTGATCCAGAAATGTAAAGGTATCCGCGCGAGGCTATTGCAGTCACGGATACTGATGCAGAAACTAAAGGTATCCGGGGGAGTCTAGCACAATCACGGATTCTAATGCAGAAAAGTAAAGGTTTCCGGGCGAGGCTATCGCAGTCACGGACGTTGATGCAGAAATGTAAAGGTATCTGGGCGAGTCTATCGTAGTCACGGATACTGATGCAGAATATAAAGGTAACCGGGCGGGGCTATCGCAGTCACGGACGCTGATGCAGAAATGTAAAGGTATCCGGGCGACGCAATCGCAATCACGGATCCTGATGCAGAAAAGTAAAGGTATCCGGCCGAGGCTATCGCAGTAACGGATACTGATGCAGAAAAGTAAAGGTATCTGGGTGAAGAAATCGCAATCACGGACGTTGATGCAGAAATGTAAAGGTATCTAGGCGAGGCTATCGTAGTCACGGATACTGATGCAGAATATAATGGTAACCGGGCGGGGCTATTGCAGTCACGGACGCTGATGCAGAAATATAAAGGTATCCGCGCGAGGCAATCGCTATCACGGATCCTGATGCAGAAAAGTAAAGGTATCCGGGCGAGGCTATCACAGTCACGGACGTTGATCCAGAAATGTAAAGGTATCCGGGCGAGGCTATCGCAGTCACGGATACTGATGCATAAACTAAAGGTATCCGGGGAAGTCTAGCACAATCACAGATACTAATGCAGAAGAGTAAAGGTATCCGGGGGAGGCTATCGCAGTCACGGACGTTGATGCAGAAATGTAAAGGTATCTGGGCGAGGCTATCGTAGTCACGGATACTGATGCAGAATATAAAGGTAACCGGGCGGGGCTATGGCAGTCACGGACGCTGATGCAGAAAAGTAAAGGTAACCGGGCGGGGCTATCGCAGTCACGGACGCTGATGCAGAAAAGTAAAGGTAACCGGGCGGGGCTATCGCAGTCACGGACGCTGATGCAGAAAAGTAAAGGTATCCGAGCGAGGCTATCGCAGTCACAGACGCTGATGCAGAAATGTAAAGTTATCTGAGCGAGGCTATCGCATTCACGGACGCTGATGCAGAAAAGTAAAGGTAACCGGGCGGGGCTATCGCAGTCACGGACGCTGATGCAGAAAAGTAAAGGTATCCGAGCGAGGCTATCGCAGTCACGGATGCTGATGCAGAAATGTAAAGGTATGCGGGCGAGGCTATCGCAGTCACGGACGCTGATGCAGAAATGTATAGTTATCTGAGCGAGGCTATCGCATTCACGGACGCTGATGCAGAAAAGTAAACGTATCCGGGCGAGGCTATCGCAGTCACGGACGCTGATGAAGAAATGTAAAGGTATCCGGGCGAGGCTATCGTAGTCACGGAAGCTGATGCAGAAATGTAAAGGTATTCGGGCGATGCTATCGCACTCACGGAGCCTGATGCAGAAAAGTTGAGGTATCCGGGCGAGGCTATCGCAGTCAAGGATGCTGATGCAGAAATGTAAAGGTATCCAGGCGAGGCTATCGCAGTCACGGATACTGATGCACAAACTAAAGGTATCCGGGGGAGTCTAGCACAATCGCAGATACTAATGCAGAAGAGTAAAGGTATTCGGGGGAGGCTATCGCAGTCACGGACGTTGATGCAGAAATGTAAAGGTATCTGGGCGATGCTATCGTAGTCACGGATACTGATGCAGAATATAAAGGTAACCTGGCGGGGCTATTGAAGTCACGGACGCTAATGCAGAAAAGTAAAGGTAACCGGGCGGGGCTATTGCAGTCACGGACGCTGATGCAGAAAAGTGAAGATATCCGGGCGAGGCTATCGCAGTCACGGATACTGATGCAGAAATGTAAAGGTATCTGGGCGAGGCTATCATAGTCACGGATACTGATGCAGAATGTAAAGGTAACCGGCCGGGGCTATCGCAGTCACGGACGCTGATGCAGAAATGTAAAGGTATCCGGGCGAGGCAATCGCAATCACGGATCCTGATGCAGAAAAGTAAAGGTATCCGGGCGAGGCTATAACAGTCACGGACATTGATCCAGAAATATAAAGGTATCCGCGCGAGGCTATTGCAGTCACGGATACTGATGCAGAAACTAAAGGTATCCGGGGGAGTCTAGCACAATCACGGATTCTAATGCAGAAAAGTAAAGGTTTCCGGGCGAGGCTATCGCAGTCACGGACGTTGATGCAGAAATGTAAAGGTATCTGGGCGAGTCTATCGTAGTCACGGATACTGATGCAGAATATAAAGGTAACCGGGCGGGGCTATCGCAGTCACGGACGCTGATGCAGAAATGTAAAGGTATCCGGGCGACGCAATCGCAATCACGGATCCTGATGCAGAAAAGTAAAGGTATCCGGCCGAGGCTATCGCAGTAACGGATACTGATGCAGAAAAGTAAAGGTATCTGGCTGAGGAAATCGCAATCACGGACGTTGATGCAGAAATGTAAAGGTATCTAGGCGAGGCTATCGTAGTCACGGATACTGATGCAGAATATAATGGTAACCGGGCGTGGCTATTGCAGTCACGGACGCTGATGCAGAAATGTAAAGGTATCCGGGCGAGGCAATCGCTATCACGGATCCTGATGCAGAAAAGTAAAGGTATCCGGGCGAGGCTATCACAGTCACGGACGTTGATCCAGAAATGTAAAGGTATCCGGGCGAGGCTATCGCAGTCACGGATACTGATGCACAAACTAAAGGTATCCGGGGAAGTCTAGCACAATCACAGATACTAATGCAGAAGAGTAAAGGTATCCGGGGGAGGCTATCGCAGTCATGGACGTTGATGCAGAAATGTAAAAGTATCTGGGCGAGGCTATCGTAGTCACGGACACTGATGCAGAATATAAAGGTAACCGGGCGGGGCTATGGCAGTCACGGACGCTGATGCAGAAATGTAAAGGTAACCGGGCGGGGCTATCGCAGTCACGGACGCTGATGCAGAAAAGTAAAGGTAACCGGGCGGGGCTATCGCAGTCACGGACGCTGATGCAGAAAAGTAAAGGTATCCGAGCGAGGCTATCGCAGTCACAGACGCTGATGCAGAAATGTAAAGTTATCTGAGCGAGGCTATCGCATTCACGGACGCTGATGCAGAAAAGTAAAGGTATCCGGGCGAGGCTATCGCAGTCACGGACGCTGATGAAGAAATGTAAAGGTATCCGGGCGAGGCTATCGCACTCACGGAGCCTGATGCAGAAAAGTAGAGGTATCCGGGCGAGGCTATCTCAGTCAAGGATGCTGATGCAGAAATGTAAAGGTATCCAGGCGAGGCTATCGCAGTCACGGATACTGATGCACAAACTAAAGGTATCCGGGGGAGTCTAGCACAATCGCAGATACTAATGCAGAAGAGTAAAGGTATTCGGGGGAGGCTATCGCAGTCACGGACGTTGATGCAGAAATGTAAAGGTATCTGGGCGATGCTATCGTAGTCACGGATACTGATGCAGAATATAAAGGTAACCGGGCGGGGCTATGGCAGTCACGGACGCTGATGCAGAAAAGTAAAGGTAACCGGGCGGGGCTATCGCAGTCACGGACGCTGATGCAGAAAAGTAAAGGTAACCGGGCGGGGCTATCGCAGTCACGGACGCTGATGCAGAAAAGTAAAGGTATCCGAGCGAGGCTATCGCAGTCACGGATGCTGATGCAGAAATGTAAAGGTATGCGGGCGAGGCTATCGCAGTCACGGACGCTGATGCAGAAATGTATAGTTATCTGAGCGAGGCTATCGCATTCACGGACGCTGATGCAGAAAAGTAAAGGTATCCGGGCGAGGCTATCGCAGTCACGGACGCTGATGAAGAAATGTAAAGGTATCCGGGCGAGGCTAACGTAGTCACGGATGCTGATGCAGAAATGTATAGTTATCTGAGCGAGGCTATCGCATTCACGGACGCTGATGCAGAAAAGTAAAGGTATCCGGGCGAGGCTATCGCAGTCACGGACGTTGATGCAGAAATGTAAAGGTATCTGGGCGAGTCTATCGTAGTCACGGATACTGATGCAGAATATAAAGGTAACCGGGCGGGGCTATCGCAGTCACGGACGCTGATGCAGAAATGTAAAGGTATCCGGGCGACGCAATCGCAATCACGGATCCTGATGCAGAAAAGTAAAGGTATCCGGCCGAGGCTATCGCAGTAACGGATACTGATGCAGAAAAGTAAAGGTATCTGGCTGAGGAAATCGCAGTCACGGACGTTGATGCAGAAATGTAAAGGTATCTAGGCGAGGCTATCGTAGTCACGGATACTGATGCAGAATATAATGGTAACCGGGCGGGGCTATCGCAGTCACGGATACTGATGCACAAACTAAAGGTATCCGGGGAAGTCTAGCACAATCGCAGATACTAATGCAGAAGAGTAAAGGTATCCGGGGGAGGCTATCGCAGTCACGGACATTGATGCAGAAATGTAAAGGTATCTGGGCGAGGCTATCGTAGTCACGGATACTGATGCAGAATATAAAGGTAACCGGGCGGGGCTATGGCAGTCACGGACGCTGATGCAGAAAAGTAAAGGTAACCGGGCGGGGCTATCGCAGTCACGGACGCTGATGCAGAAAAGTAAAGGTAACCGGGCGGGGCTATCGCAGTCACGGACGCTGATGCAGAAAAGTAAAGGTATCCGAGCGAGGCTATCGCAGTCACGGATGCTGATGCAGAAATGTAAAGGTATGCGGGCGAGGCTATCGCAGTCACGGACGCTGATGCAGAAATGTATAGTTATCTGAGCGAGGCTATCGCATTCACGGACGCTGATGCAGAAAAGTAAAGGTATCCGGGCGAGGCTATCGCAGTCACGGACGCTGATGAAGAAATGTAAAGGTATCCGGGCGAGGCTAACGTAGTCACGGATGCTGATGCAGAAATGTAAAGGTATTCGGGCGAGGCTATCGCACTCACGGAGCCTGATGCAGAAAAGTAGAGGTATCCGGGCGAGGCTATCGCAGTCAAGGATGCTGATGCAGAAATGTAAAGGTATCCAGGCGAGGCTATCGCAGTCACGGATACTGATGCACAAACTAAAGGTATCCGGGGGAGTCTAGCACAATCGCAGATACTAATGCAGAAGAGTAAAGGTATTCGGGGGAGGCTATCGCAGTCACGGACGTTGATGCAGAAATGTAAAGGTATCTGGGCGATGCTATCGTAGTCACGGATACTGATGCAGAATATAAAGGTAACCGGGCGGGGCTATTGAAGTCACGGACGCTGATGCAGAAAAGTAAAGGTAACCGGGCGGGGCTATTGCAGTCACTGACGCTGATGCAGAAAAGTGAAGATATCCGGGCGAGGCTATCGCAGTCACGGATACTGATGCAGAAATGTAAAGGTATCTGGGCGAGGCTATCATAGTCACGGATACTGATGCAGAATATAAAGGTAACCGGCTGGGGCTATCGCAGTCACGGACGCTGATGCAGAAATGTAAAGGTATCCGGGCGAGGCAATCGCAATCACGGATCCTGATGCAGAAAAGTAAAGGTATCCGGGCGAGGCTGTAACAGTCACGGACATTGATCCAGAAATGTAAAGGTATCCGCGCGAGGCTATTGCAGTCACGGATACTGATGCAGAAACTAAAGGTATCCGGGGGAGTCTAGCACAATCACGGATTCTAATGCAGAAAAGTAAAGGTTTCCGGGCGAGGCTATCGCAGTCACGGACGTTGATGCAGAAATGTAAAGGTATCCGGGCGGGGCTATTGAAGTCACGGACGCTGATACAGAAAAGTAAAGGTAACCGGGCGTGGCTATCGCAGTCACGGACGCTGATGCAGAAAAGTGAAGATATCCGGGCGAGGCTATCGCAGTCACGGATACTGATGCAGAAATGTAAAGGTATCTGGGCGAGGCTATCATAGTCACGGACGCTGATGCAGAAATGTAAAGGTATGCGGGCGAGGCTATCGCAGTCACGGACGCTGATGCAGAAATGTATAGTTATCTGAGCGAGGCTATCGCATTCACGGACGCTGATGCAGAAAAGTAAACGTATCCGGGCGAGGCTATCGCAGTCACGGACGCTGATGAAGAAATGTAAAGGTATCCGGGCGAGGCTATCGTAGTCACGGATGCTGATGCAGAAATGCAAAGGTATTCGGGCGATGCTATCGCACTCACGGAGCCTGATGCAGAAAAGTTGAGGTATCCGGGCGAGGCTATCGCAGTCAAGGATGCTGATGCAGAAATGTAAAGGTATCCAGGCGAGGCTATCGCAGTCACGGATACTGATGCACAAACTAAAGGTATCCGGGGGAGTCTAGGACAATCGCAGATACTAATGCAGAAGAGTAAAGGTATTCGGGGGAGGCTATCGCAGTCACGGACGTTGATGCAGAAATGTAAAGGTATCTGGGCGATGCTATCGTAGTCACGGATACTGATGCAGAATATAAAGGTAACCTGGCGGGGCTATTGAAGTCACGGACGCTAATGCAGAAAAGTAAAGGTAACCGGGCGGGGCTATTGCAGTCACGGACGCTGATGCAGAAAAGTGAAGATATCCGGGCGAGGCTATCGCAGTCACGGATACTGATGCAGAAATGTAAAGGTATCTGGGCGAGGCTATCATAGTCACGGATACTGATGCAGAATGTAAAGGTAACCGGCCGGGGCTATCGCAGTCACGGACGCTGATGCAGAAATGTAAAGGTATCCGGGCGAGGCAATCGCAATCACGGATCCTGATGCAGAAAAGTAAAGGTATCCGGGCGAGGCTATAACAGTCACGGACATTGATCCAGAAATATAAAGGTATCCGCGCGAGGCTATTGCAGTCACGGATACTGATGCAGAAACTAAAGGTATCCGGGGGAGTCTAGCACAATCACGGATTCTAATGCAGAAAAGTAAAGGTTTCCGGGCGAGGCTATCGCAGTCACGGACGTTGATGCAGAAATGTAAAGGTATCTGGGCGAGTCTATCGTAGTCACGGATACTGATGCAGAATATAAAGGTAACCGGGCGGGGCTATCGCAGTCACGGACGCTGATGCAGAAATGTAAAGGTATCCGGGCGACGCAATCGCAATCACGGATCCTGATGCAGAAAAGTAAAGGTATCCGGCCGAGGCTATCGCAGTAACGGATACTGATGCAGAAAAGTAAAGGTATCTGGCTGAGGAAATCGCAATCACGGACGTTGATGCAGAAATGTAAAGGTATCTAGGCGAGGCTATCGTAGTCACGGATACTGATGCAGAATATAATGGTAACCGGGCGTGGCTATTGCAGTCACGGACGCTGATGCAGAAATGTAAAGGTATCCGGGCGAGGCAATCGCTATCACGGATCCTGATGCAGAAAAGTAAAGGTATCCGGGCGAGGCTATCACAGTCACGGACGTTGATCCAGAAATGTAAAGGTATCCGGGCGAGGCTATCGCAGTCACGGATACTGATGCACAAACTAAAGGTATCCGGGGAAGTCTAGCACAATCACAGATACTAATGCAGAAGAGTAAAGGTATCCGGGGGAGGCTATCGCAGTCATGGACGTTGATGCAGAAATGTAAAAGTATCTGGGCGAGGCTATCGTAGTCACGGACACTGATGCAGAATATAAAGGTAACCGGGCGGGGCTATGGCAGTCACGGACGCTGATGCAGAAATGTAAAGGTAACCGGGCGGGGCTATCGCAGTCACGGACGCTGATGCAGAAAAGTAAAGGTAACCGGGCGGGGCTATCGCAGTCACGGACGCTGATGCAGAAAAGTAAAGGTATCCGAGCGAGGCTATCGCAGTCACAGACGCTGATGCAGAAATGTAAAGTTATCTGAGCGAGGCTATCGCATTCACGGACGCTGATGCAGAAAAGTAAAGGTATCCGGGCGAGGCTATCGCAGTCACGGACGCTGATGAAGAAATGTAAAGGTATCCGGGCGAGGCTATCGCACTCACGGAGCCTGATGCAGAAAAGTAGAGGTATCCGGGCGAGGCTATCTCAGTCAAGGATGCTGATGCAGAAATGTAAAGGTATCCAGGCGAGGCTATCGCAGTCACGGATACTGATGCACAAACTAAAGGTATCCGGGGGAGTCTAGCACAATCGCAGATACTAATGCAGAAGAGTAAAGGTATTCGGGGGAGGCTATCGCAGTCACGGACGTTGATGCAGAAATGTAAAGGTATCTGGGCGATGCTATCGTAGTCACGGATACTGATGCAGAATATAAAGGTAACCGGGCGGGGCTATGGCAGTCACGGACGCTGATGCAGAAAAGTAAAGGTAACTGGGCGGGGCTATCGCAGTCACGGACGCTGATGCAGAAAAGTAAAGGTAACCGGGCGGGGCTATCGCAGTCACGGACGCTGATGCAGAAAAGTAAAGGTATCCGAGCGAGGCTATCGCAGTCACGGATGCTGATGCAGAAATGTAAAGGTATGCGGGCGAGGCTATCGCAGTCACGGACGCTGATGCAGAAATGTATAGTTATCTGAGCGAGGCTATCGCATTCACGGACGCTGATGCAGAAAAGTAAAGGTATCCGGGCGAGGCTATCGCAGTCACGGACGCTGATGAAGAAATGTAAAGGTATCCGGGCGAGGCTAACGTAGTCACGGATGCTGATGCAGAAATGTATAGTTATCTGAGCGAGGCTATCGCATTCACGGACGCTGATGCAGAAAAGTAAAGGTATCCGGGCGAGGCTATCGCAGTCACGGACGTTGATGCAGAAATGTAAAGGTATCTGGGCGAGTCTATCGTAGTCACGGATACTGATGCAGAATATAAAGGTAACCGGGCGGGGCTATCGCAGTCACGGACGCTGATGCAGAAATGTAAAGGTATCCGGGCGACGCAATCGCAATCACGGATCCTGATGCAGAAAAGTAAAGGTATCCGGCCGAGGCTATCGCAGTAACGGATACTGATGCAGAAAAGTAAAGGTATCTGGCTGAGGAAATCGCAGTCACGGACGTTGATGCAGAAATGTAAAGGTATCTAGGCGAGGCTATCGTAGTCACGGATACTGATGCAGAATATAATGGTAACCGGGCGGGGCTATCGCAGTCACGGATACTGATGCACAAACTAAAGGTATCCGGGGAAGTCTAGCACAATCGCAGATACTAATGCAGAAGAGTAAAGGTATCCGGGGGAGGCTATCGCAGTCACGGACATTGATGCAGAAATGTAAAGGTATCTGGGCGAGGCTATCGTAGTCACGGATACTGATGCAGAATATAAAGGTAACCGGGCGGGGCTATGGCAGTCACGGACGCTGATGCAGAAAAGTAAAGGTAACCGGGCGGGGCTATCGCAGTCACGGACGCTGATGCAGAAAAGTAAAGGTAACCGGGCGGGGCTATCGCAGTCACGGACGCTGATGCAGAAAAGTAAAGGTATCCGAGCGAGGCTATCGCAGTCACGGATGCTGATGCAGAAATGTAAAGGTATGCGGGCGAGGCTATCGCAGTCACGGACGCTGATGCAGAAATGTATAGTTATCTGAGCGAGGCTATCGCATTCACGGACGCTGATGCAGAAAAGTAAAGGTATCCGGGCGAGGCTATCGCAGTCACGGACGCTGATGAAGAAATGTAAAGGTATCCGGGCGAGGCTAACGTAGTCACGGATGCTGATGCAGAAATGTAAAGGTATTCGGGCGAGGCTATCGCACTCACGGAGCCTGATGCAGAAAAGTAGAGGTATCCGGGCGAGGCTATCGCAGTCAAGGATGCTGATGCAGAAATGTAAAGGTATCCAGGCGAGGCTATCGCAGTCACGGATACTGATGCACAAACTAAAGGTATCCGGGGGAGTCTAGCACAATCGCAGATACTAATGCAGAAGAGTAAAGGTATTCGGGGGAGGCTATCGCAGTCACGGACGTTGATGCAGAAATGTAAAGGTATCTGGGCGATGCTATCGTAGTCACGGATACTGATGCAGAATATAAAGGTAACCGGGCGGGGCTATTGAAGTCACGGACGCTGATGCAGAAAAGTAAAGGTAACCGGGCGGGGCTATTGCAGTCACTGACGCTGATGCAGAAAAGTGAAGATATCCGGGCGAGGCTATCGCAGTCACGGATACTGATGCAGAAATGTAAAGGTATCTGGGCGAGGCTATCATAGTCACGGATACTGATGCAGAATATAAAGGTAACCGGCTGGGGCTATCGCAGTCACGGACGCTGATGCAGAAATGTAAAGGTATCCGGGCGAGGCAATCGCAATCACGGATCCTGATGCAGAAAAGTAAAGGTATCCGGGCGAGGCTGTAACAGTCACGGACATTGATCCAGAAATGTAAAGGTATCCGCGCGAGGCTATTGCAGTCACGGATACTGATGCAGAAACTAAAGGTATCCGGGGGAGTCTAGCACAATCACGGATTCTAATGCAGAAAAGTAAAGGTTTCCGGGCGAGGCTATCGCAGTCACGGACGTTGATGCAGAAATGTAAAGGTATCCGGGCGGGGCTATTGAAGTCACGGACGCTGATACAGAAAAGTAAAGGTAACCGGGCGTGGCTATCGCAGTCACGGACGCTGATGCAGAAAAGTGAAGATATCCGGGCGAGGCTATCGCAGTCACGGATACTGATGCAGAAATGTAAAGGTATCTGGGCGAGGCTATCATAGTCACGGACGCTGATGCAGAAATGTAAAGGTATCCGGGCGAGGCAATCGCAATCACGGATCCTGATGCAGAAAAGTAAAGGTATCCGGGCGAGGCTATAACTGTCACGGACATTGATCCAGAAATGTAAAGGTATCCGCGCGAGGCTATTGCAGTCACGGATACTGATGTAGAAACTAAAGGTATCCGGGGGAGTCTAGCACAATCACGGATTCTAATGCAGAAAAGTAAAGGTTTCCGGGCGAGGCTATCGCAGTCACGGACGTTGATGCAGAAATGTAAAGGTATCTGGGCGAGTCTATCGTAGTCACGGATACTGATGCAGAATATAAAGGTAACCGGGCGGGGCTATCGCAGTCACGGACGCTGATGCAGAAATGTAAAGGTATCCGGGCGACGCAATCGCAATCACGGATCCTGATGCAGAAAAGTAAAGGTATCCGGCCGAGGCTATCGCAGTAACGGATACTGATGCAGAAAAGTAAAGGTATCTGGCTGAGGAAATCGCAGTCACGGACGTTGATGCAGAAATGTAAAGGTATCTAGGCGAGGCTATCGTAGTCACGGATACTGATGCAGAATATAATGGTAACCGGGCGGGGCTATCGCAGTCACGGATACTGATGCACAAACTAAAGGTATCCGGGGAAGTCTAGCACAATCGCAGATACTAATGCAGAAGAGTAAAGGTATCCGGGGGAGGCTATCGCAGTCACGGACATTGATGCAGAAATGTAAAGGTATCTGGGCGAGGCTATCGTAGTCACGGATACTGATGCAGAATATAAGGGTAACCGGGCGGGGCTATGGCAGTCATGGACGCAGATGCAGAAAAGTAAAGGTAACCGGGCGGGGCTATCGCAGTCACGGACGCTGATGCAGAAAAGTAAAGGTAACCGGGCGGGGCTATCGCAGTCACGGACGCTGATGCAGAAAAGTAAAGGTATCCGAGCGAGGCTATCGCAGTCACGGATGCTGATGCAGAAATGTAAAGGTATGCGGGCGAGGCTATCGCAGTCACGGACGCTGATGCAGAAATGTATAGTTATCTGAGCGAGGCTATCGCATTCACGGACGCTGATGCAGAAAAGTAAAGGTATCCGGGCGAGGCTATCGCAGTCACGGACGCTGATGAAGAAATGTAAAGGTATCCGGGCGAGGCTAACGTAGTCACGGATGCTGATGCAGAAATGTAAAGGTATTCGGGCGAGGCTATCGCACTCACGGAGCCTGATGCAGAAAAGTAGAGGTATCCGGGCGAGGCTATCGCAGTCAAGGATGCTGATGCAGAAATGTAAAGGTATCCAGGCGAGGCTATCGCAGTCACGGATACTGATGCACAAACTAAAGGTATCCGGGGGAGTCTAGCACAATCGCAGATACTAATGCAGAAGAGTAAAGGTATTCGGGGGAGGCTATCGCAGTCACGGACGTTGATGCAGAAATGTAAAGGTATCTGGGCGATGCTATCGTAGTCACGGATACTGATGCAGAATATAAAGGTAACCGGGCGGGGCTATTGAAGTCACGGACGCTGATGCAGAAAAGTAAAGGTAACCGGGCGGGGCTATTGCAGTCACGGACGCTGATGCAGAAAAGTGAAGATATCCGGGCGAGGCTATCGCAGTCACGGATACTGATGCAGAAATGTAAAGGTATCTGGGCGAGGCTATCATAGTCACGGATACTGATGCAGAATATAAAGGTAACCGGCTGGGGCTATCGCAGTCACGGACGCTGATGCAGAAATGTAAAGGTATCCGGGCGAGGCAATCGCAATCACGGATCCTGATGCAGAAAAGTAAAGGTATCCGGGCGAGGCTGTAACAGTCACGGACATTGATCCAGAAATGTAAAGGTATCCGCGCGAGGCTATTGCAGTCACGGATACTGATGCAGAAACTAAAGGTATCCGGGGGAGTCTAGCACAATCACGGATTCTAATGCAGAAAAGTAAAGGTTTCCGGGCGAGGCTATCGCAGTCACGGACGTTGATGCAGAAATGTAAAGGTATCCGGGCGGGGCTATTGAAGTCACAGACGCTGATACAGAAAAGTAAAGGTAACCGGGCGTGGCTATCGCAGTCACGGACGCTGATGCAGAAAAGTGAAGGTATCCGGGCGAGGCAATCGCAATCACGGATCCTGATGCAGAAAAGTAAAGGTATCCGGGCGAGGCTATAACAGTCACGGACATTGATCCAGAAATGTAAAGGTATCCGCGCGAGGCTATTGCAGTCACGGATACTGATGCAGAAACTAAAGGTATCCGGGGGAGTCTAGCACAATCACGGATTCTAATGCAGAAAACTAAAGGTTTCCGGGCGAGGCTATCGCAGTCACGGACGTTGATGCAGAAATGTAAAGGTATCTGGGCGAGTCTATCGTAGTCACGGATACTGATGCAGAATATAAAGGTAACCGGGCGGGGCTATCGCAGTCACGGACGCTGATGCAGAAATGTAAAGGTATCCGGGCGACGCAATCGCAATCACGGATCCTGATGCAGAAAAGTAAAGGTATCCGGCCGAGGCTATCGCAGTAACGGATACTGATGCAGAAAAGTAAAGGTATCTGGGTGAAGAAATCGCAATCACGGACGTTGATGCAGAAATGTAAAGGTATCTAGGCGAGGCTATCGTAGTCACGGATACTGATGCAGAATATAATGGTAACCGGGCGGGGCTATTGCAGTCACGGACGCTGATGCAGAAATATAAAGGTATCCGCGCGAGGCAATCGCTATCACGGATCCTGATGCAGAAAAGTAAAGGTATCCGGGCGAGGCTATCACAGTCACGGACGTTGATCCAGAAATGTAAAGGTATCCGGGCGAGGCTATCGCAGTCACGGATACTGATGCATAAACTAAAGGTATCCGGGGAAGTCTAGCACAATCACAGATACTAATGCAGAAGAGTAAAGGTATCCGGGGGAGGCTATCGCAGTCACGGACGTTGATGCAGAAATCTAAAGGTATCTGGGCGAGGCTATCGTAGTCACGGATACTGATGCAGAATATAAAGGTAACCGGGCGGGGCTATGGCAGTCACGGACGCTGATGCAGAAAAGTAAAGGTAACCGGGCGGGGCTATCGCAGTCACGGACGCTGATGCAGAAAAGTAAAGGTAACCGGGCGGGGCTATCGCAGTCACGGACGCTGATGCAGAAAAGTAAAGGTATCCGAGCGAGGCTATCGC
Source organism: Viola odorata (assembly GCA_963691705.1). Taxonomy (NCBI): domain Eukaryota; kingdom Viridiplantae; phylum Streptophyta; class Magnoliopsida; order Malpighiales; family Violaceae; genus Viola; species Viola odorata. Next base: position 39,299,718 of record OY829537.1, read on the forward strand.
AGTCACAGACGCTGATGCAGAAATGTAAAGTTATCTGAGCGAGGCTATCGCATTCACGGACGCTGATGCAGAAAAGTAAAGGTAACCGGGCGGGGCTATCGCAGTCACGGACGCTGATGCAGAAAAGTAAAGGTATCCGAGCGAGGCTATCGCAGTCACGGATGCTGATGCAGAAATGTAAAGGTATGCGGGCGAGGCTATCGCAGTCACGGACGCTGATGCAGAAATGTATAGTTATCTGAGCGAGGCTATCGCATTCACGGACGCTGATGCAGAAAAGTAAACGTATCCGGGCGAGGCTATCGCAGTCACGGACGCTGATGAAGAAATGTAAAGGTATCCGGGCGAGGCTATCGTAGTCACGGATGCTGATGCAGAAATGTAAAGGTATTCGGGCGATGCTATCGCACTCACGGAGCCTGATGCAGAAAAGTAGAGGTATCCGGGCGAGGCTATCGCAGTCAAGGATGCTGATGCAGAAATGTAAAGGTATCCAGGCGAGGCTATCGCAGTCACGGATACTGATGCACAAACTAAAGGTATCCGGGGGAGTCTAGCACAATCGCAGATACTAATGCAGAAGAGTAAAGGTATTCGGGGGAGGCTATCGCAGTCACGGACGTTGATGCAGAAATGTAAAGGTATCTGGGCGATGCTATCGTAGTCACGGATACTGATGCAGAATATAAAGGTAACCTGGCGGGGCTATTGAAGTCACGGACGCTAATGCAGAAAAGTAAAGGTAACCGGGCGGGGCTATTGCAGTCACGGACGCTGATGCAGAAAAGTGAAGATATCCGGGCGAGGCTATCGCAGTCACGGATACTGATGCAGAAATGTAAAGGTATCTGGGCGAGGCTATCATAGTCACGGATACTGATGCAGAATGTAAAGGTAACCGGCCGGGGCTATCGCAGTCACGGACGCTGATGCAGAAATGTAAAGGTATCCGGGCGAGGCAATCGCAATCACGGATCCTGATGCAGAAAAGTAAAGGTATCCGGGCGAGGCTATAACAGTCACGGACATTGATCCAGAAATATAAAGGTATCCGCGCGAGGCTATTGCAGTCACGGATACTGATGCAGAAACTAAAGGTATCCGGGGGAGTCTAGCACAATCACGGATTCTAATGCAGAAAAGTAAAGGTTTCCGGGCGAGGCTATCGCAGTCACGGACGTTGATGCAGAAATGTAAAGGTATCTGGGCGAGTCTATCGTAGTCACGGATACTGATGCAGAATATAAAGGTAACCGGGCGGGGCTATCGCAGTCACGGACGCTGATGCAGAAATGTAAAGGTATCCGGGCGACGCAATCGCAATCACGGATCCTGATGCAGAAAAGTAAAGGTATCCGGCCGAGGCTATCGCAGTAACGGATACTGATGCAGAAAAGTAAAGGTATCTGGCTGAGGAAATCGCAATCACGGACGTTGATGCAGAAATGTAAAGGTATCTAGGCGAGGCTATCGTAGTCACGGATACTGATGCAGAATATAATGGTAACCGGGCGTGGCTATTGCAGTCACGGACGCTGATGCAGAAATGTAAAGGTATCCGGGCGAGGCAATCGCTATCACGGATCCTGATGCAGAAAAGTAAAGGTATCCGGGCGAGGCTATCACAGTCACGGACGTTGATCCAGAAATGTAAAGGTATCCGGGCGAGGCTATCGCAGTCACGGATACTGATGCACAAACTAAAGGTATCCGGGGAAGTCTAGCACAATCACAGATACTAATGCAGAAGAGTAAAGGTATCCGGGGGAGGCTATCGCAGTCATGGACGTTGATGCAGAAATGTAAAGGTATCTGGGCGAGGCTATCGTAGTCACGGATACTGATGCAGAATATAAAGGTAACCGGGCGGGGCTATGGCAGTCACGGACGCTGATGCAGAAATGTAAAGGTAACCGGGCGGGGCTATCGCAGTCACGGACGCTGATGCAGAAAAGTAAAGGTAACCGGGCGGGGCTATCGCAGTCACGGACGCTGATGCAGAAAAGTAAAGGTATCCGAGCGAGGCTATCGCAGTCACAGACGCTGATGCAGAAATGTAAAGTTATCTGAGCGAGGCTATCGCATTCACGGACGCTGATGCAGAAAAGTAAAGGTATCCGGGCGAGGCTATCGCAGTCACGGACGCTGATGAAGAAATGTAAAGGTATCCGGGCGAGGCTATCGCACTCACGGAGCCTGATGCAGAAAAGTAGAGGTATCCGGGCGAGGCTATCTCAGTCAAGGATGCTGATGCAGAAATGTAAAGGTATCCAGGCGAGGCTATCGCAGTCACGGATACTGATGCACAAACTAAAGGTATCCGGGGGAGTCTAGCACAATCGCAGATACTAATGCAGAAGAGTAAAGGTATTCGGGGGAGGCTATCGCAGTCACGGACGTTGATGCAGAAATGTAAAGGTATCTGGGCGATGCTATCGTAGTCACGGATACTGATGCAGAATATAAAGGTAACCGGGCGGGGCTATAGAAGTCACGGACGCTGATGCAGAAAAGTAAAGGTAACCGGGCGGGGCTATTGCAGTCACGGACGCTGATGCAGAAAAGTGAAGATATCCGGGCGAGGCTATCGCAGTCACGGATACTGATGCAGAAATGTAAAGGTATCTGGGCGAGGCTATCATAGTCACGGATACTGATGCAGAATATAAAGGTAACCGGCCGGGGCTATCGCAGTCACGGACGCTGATGCAGAAATGTAAAGGTATCCGGGCGAGGCAATCGCAATCACGGATCCTGATGCAGAAAAGTAAAGGTATCCGGGCGAGGCTATAACAGTCACGGACATTCATCCAGAAATGTAAAGGTATCCGCGCGAGGCTATTGCAGTCACGGATACTGATGCAGAAACTAAAGGTATCCGGGGGAGTCTAGCACAATCACGGATTCTAATGCAGAAAAGTAAAGGTTTCCGGGCGAGGCTATCGCAGTCACGGACGTTGATGCAGAAATGTAAAGGTATCTGGGCGAGTCTATCGTAGTCACGGATACTGATGCAGAATATAAAGGTAACCGGGCGGGGCTATCGCAGTCACGGACGCTGATGCAGAAATGTAAAGGTATCCGGGCGACGCAATCGCAATCACGGATCCTGATGCAGAAAAGTAAAGGTATCCGGCCGAGGCTATCGCAGTAACGGATACTGATGCAGAAAAGTAAAGGTATCTGGCTGAGGAAATCGCAATCACGGACGTTGATGCAGAAATGTAAAGGTATCTAGGCGAGGCTATCGTAGTCACGGATACTGATGCAGAATATAATGGTAACCGGGCGTGGCTATTGCAGTCACGGACGCTGATGCAGAAATGTAAAGGTATCCGGGCGAGGCAATCGCTATCACGGATCCTGATGCAGAAAAGTAAAGGTATCCGGGCGAGGCTATCACAGTCACGGACGTTGATCCAGAAATGTAAAGGTATCCGGGCGAGGCTATCGCAGTCACGGATACTGATGCACAAACTAAAGGTATCCGGGGAAGTCTAGCACAATCACAGATACTAATGCAGAAGAGTAAAGGTATCCGGGGGAGGCTATCGCAGTCATGGACGTTGATGCAGAAATGTAAAGGTATCTGGGCGAGGCTATCGTAGTCACGGATACTGATGCAGAATATAAAGGTAACCGGGCGGGGCTATGGCAGTCACGGACGCTGATGCAGAAATGTAAAGGTAACCGGGCGGGGCTATCGCAGTCACGGACGCTGATGCAGAAAAGTAAAGGTAACCGGGCGGGGCTATCGCAGTCACGGACGCTGATGCAGAAAAGTAAAGGTATCCGAGCGAGGCTATCGCAGTCACAGACGCTGATGCAGAAATGTAAAGTTATCTGAGCGAGGCTATCGCATTCACGGACGCTGATGCAGAAAAGTAAAGGTATCCGGGCGAGGCTATCGCAGTCACGGACGCTGATGAAGAAATGTAAAGGTATCCGGGCGAGGCTATCGCACTCACGGAGCCTGATGCAGAAAAGTAGAGGTATCCGGGCGAGGCTATCTCAGTCAAGGATGCTGATGCAGAAATGTAAAGGTATCCAGGCGAGGCTATCGCAGTCACGGATACTGATGCACAAACTAAAGGTATCCGGGGGAGTCTAGCACAATCGCAGATACTAATGCAGAAGAGTAAAGGTATTCGGGGGAGGCTATCGCAGTCACGGACGTTGATGCAGAAATGTAAAGGTATCTGGGCGATGCTATCGTAGTCACGGATACTGATGCAGAATATAAAGGTAACCGGGCGGGGCTATAGAAGTCACGGACGCTGATGCAGAAAAGTAAAGGTAACCGGGCGGGGCTATTGCAGTCACGGACGCTGATGCAGAAAAGTGAAGATATCCGGGCGAGGCTATCGCAGTCACGGATACTGATGCAGAAATGTAAAGGTATCTGGGCGAGGCTATCATAGTCACGGATACTGATGCAGAATATAAAGGTAACCGGCCGGGGCTATCGCAGTCACGGACGCTGATGCAGAAATGTAAAGGTATCCGGGCGAGGCAATCGCAATCACGGATCCTGATGCAGAAAAGTAAAGGTATCCGGGCGAGGCTATAACAGTCACGGACATTCATCCAGAAATGTAAAGGTATCCGCGCGAGGCTATTGCAGTCACGGATACTGATGCAGAAACTAAAGGTATCCGGGGGAGTCTAGCACAATCACGGATTCTAATGCAGAAAAGTAAAGGTTTCCGGGCGAGGCTATCGCAGTCACGGACGTTGATGCAGAAATGTAAAGGTATCTGGGCGAGTCTATCGTAGTCACGGATACTGATGCAGAATATAAAGGTAACCGGGCGGGGCTATCGCAGTCACGGACGCTGATGCAGAAATGTAAAGGTATCCGGGCGACGCAATCGCAATCACGGATCCTGATGCAGAAAAGTAAAGGTATCCGGGCGAGGCAATCGCAGTCACGGACGTTGATGCAGAAATGTAAAGGTATCTAGGCGAGGCTATTGTAGTCACGGATACTGATGCAGAATATAAAGGTAACCGGGCGGGGTATCGCAGTCACGGACGTTGATGCAGAAATAGAAAGGTATCCGGGCGAGGCTATCGCAGTCACGGACGTTGATGCAGAAATGTAAAGGTATCTAGGCGAGGCTATTGTAGTCACGGATACTGATGCAGAATATAAAGGTAACCGGGCGGGGTATCGCAGTCACGGACGCTGATGCAGAAATGTAAAGTTATCTGAGCGAGGCTATCGCATTCACGGACGCTGATGCAGAAATGTAAAGGTATTCGGGCGAGGCTATCGCAGTCTCGGACGCTGATGCAGAAATGTAAAGTTATCTAAGCTAGGCTATCGCATTCACGGACGCTGATGCAGAAAAGTAAAGGTATCTGGGCGAGGCTATCGTAGTCACGGAGGCTGATGCAGAAATGTAAAGGTATTCGGGCGAGGCTATCGCAGTCACGGACGCTGATGCAGAAATGTAAAGTTATCTGAGCGAGGCTATCGCATTCACGGACGCTGATGTAGAAAAGTAAAGGTATCCGGGCGAGGCTATCGCAGTCATGGACGCTGATGAAGAAATGTAAAGGTATCCGGGCGAGGCTATCGTAGTCACGGATGCTGATACAGAAAAGTAAAGGTATTCGGGCAAGGCTATTGCACTCACGGAGCCTGATGCAGAAAAGTAAAGGTATCCGGGCGAGGCTATCGTAGTCACGGATGCTGATACAGAAATGTAAAGGTATCCGGGCGAGGCTATCGCAGTCACGGATACTGATGCACAAACTAAAGTTGTCCCGGGAAGTCTAGCACAATCACAGATACTAATGCAGAAGAGTAAAGGTATCCGGGGGAGGCTATCGCAGTCACGGACGTTGATGCAGAAATGTAAAGGTATCTGGGCGAGGCTATCGTAGTCACGGATACTGATGCAGAATATAAAGGTAACCGGGCGGGGCTATGGCAGTCACGGACGCTGATGCAGAAAAGTAAAGGTAACCGGGCGGGGCTATCGCAGTCACGGACGCTGATGCAGAAAAGTAAAGGTAACCGGGCGGGGCTATCGCAGTCACGGACGCTGATGCAGAAAAGTAAAGGTATCCGAGCGAGGCTATCGCAGTCACAGACGCTGATGCAGAAATGTAAAGTTATCTGAGCGAGGCTATCGCATTCACGGACGCTGATGCAGAAAAGTAAAGGTATCCGGGCGAGGCTATCGCAGTCACGGACGCTGATGCAGAAATGTAAAGGTATCCGGGCGAGGCTATCGTAGTCACGGATGCTTATGTAGAAATGTAAAGGTATGCGGGCGAGGCAATCGCAGTCACGGACGCTGATGCAGAAATGTAAAGTTATCTGAGCGAGGCTATCGCATTCACGGACGCTGATGCAGAAAAGTAAAGGTATCCGGGCGAGGCTATCGCAGTCACGGACGCTGATGAAGAAATGTAAAGGTATCCGGGCGAGGCTATCGTAGTAACGGATGCTGATGCAGAAATGTAAAGGTATTCGGGCGAGGCTATCGCACTCACGGAGCCTGATGCAGGAAAGTAGAGGTATCCGGGCGAGGCTATCGCAGTCACGGATGCTGATGCAGAAATGTAAAGGTATGCGGGCGAGGCTATCGCAGTCACGGACGTTGATGTAGAAATGTAAAGTTATCTGAGCGAGGCTATCGCATTCACGGACGCTGATGCAGAAATGTAAAGGTATGCGGGCGAGGCTATCGCAGTCACGGACGTTGATGTAGAAATGTAAAGTTATCTGAGCGAGGCTATCGCATTCACGGACGCTGATGCAGAAATGTAAAGGTATGCGGGCGAGGCTATCGCAGTCCCGGACGTTGATGTAGAAATGTAAAGTTATCTGAGCGAGGCTATCGCATTCACGGACGCTGATGCAGAAAAGTAAAGGTATCCGGGCGAGGCTATCGCAGTCACGGACGCTGATGCAGAAATGTAAAGGTATCCGGGCGAGGCTATCGTAGTCACGGATGCTTATGTAGAAATGTAAAGGTATGCGGGCGAGGCAATCGCAGTCACGGACGCTGATGCAGAAATGTAAAGTTATCTGAGCGAGGCTATCGCATTCACGGACGCTGATGCAGAAAAGTAAAGGTATCCGGGCGAGGCTATCGCAGTCACGGACGCTGATGAAGAAATGTAAAGGTATCCGGGCGAGGCTATCGTAGTAACGGATGCTGATGCAGAAATGTAAAGGTATTCGGGCGAGGCTATCGCACTCACGGAGCCTGATGCAGGAAAGTAGAGGTATCCGGGCGAGGCTATCGCGGTCACGGATGCTGATGCAGAAATGTAAAGGTATGCGGGCGAGGCTATCGCAGTCACGGACGTTGATGTAGAAATGTAAAGTTATCTGAGCGAGGCTATCGCATTCACGGACGCTGATGCAGAAATGTAAAGGTATGCGGGCGAGGCTATCGCAGTCACGGACGTTGATGTAGAAATGTAAAGTTATCTGAGCGAGGCTATCGCATTCACGGACGCTGATGCAGAAATGTAAAGGTATGCGGGCGAGGCTATCGCAGTCCCGGACGTTGATGTAGAAATGTAAAGTTATCTGAGCGAGGCTATCGCATTCACGGACGCTGATGCAGAAATGTAAAGGTATTCGGGCGAGGCTATCGCAGTCACGGACGCTGATGCAGAAAAGTAAAGGTATCCGGGCGAGGCTATCGTAGTCACGGAGGCTGATGCAGAAATGTGAAGGTATTCGGGCGAGGCTATCGCAGTCACGGACGCTGATGCAGAAATGTAAAGTTATCTGAGCGAGGCTATCGCATTCACGGACGCTGATGCAGAAATGTAAAGGTATTCGGGCGAGGCTATCGCAGTCACGGACGCTGATGCAGAAATGTAAAGTTATCTGAGCGAGGCTATCGCATTCACGGACGCTGATGCAGAAAAGTAAAGATATCCGGGCGAGGCTATCGTAGTCACGGAGGCTGATGCAGAAATGTAAAGGTATTCGGGCGAGGCTATCGCAGTCACGGACGCTGATGCAGAAATGTAAAGTTATCTGAGCGAGCCTATCGTATTCACGGACGCTGATGCAGAAAAGTAAAGGTATCCGGGCGAGGCTATCGCAGTCACGGACGCTGATGAAGAAATGTAAAGGTATCCGGGCGAGGCTATCGTAGTCACGGATGCTGATGCAGAAATGTAAAGGTATTCGGGCAAGGCTATTGCACTCACGGAGCCTGATGCAGAAAACTAAAGGTATCCGGGCGAGGCTATCGTAGTCACGGATGCTGATACAGAAATGTAAAGGTATCCGGGCGAGGCTATCGCAGTGACGGATACTGATGCACAAACTAAATGTATTCGGGGAAGTCTAGCACAATCAGAGATACTAATGCAGAAGAGTAAAGGTATCCGGGGGAGGCTATCGCAGTCACGGACGTTGATGCAGAAATGTAAAGGTATCTGGGCGAGGCTATCGTAGTCACGGATACTGATGCAGAATATAAAGGTAACCGGGCGGGGCTATTGCAGTCACGGACGCTGATGCAGAAAAGTAAAGGTAACCGGGCGGGGCTATCGCAGTCCCGGACGCTGATGCAGAAAAATAAAGGTAACCGGGCGGGGCTATCGCAGTCACGGATGCTGATCTAGAAAAGTAAAGGTATCCGAGCGAGGCTATCGCAGTCACGGATGCTGATGCAGAAATGTAAAGGTGTTCGGGCGAGGCTATCGCACTCACGGACGCTGATGCAGAAATGTATAGTTATCTGAGCGAGGCTATCGCATTCACGGACGCTGATGCAGAAAAGTAAAGGTATCCGGGGGAGGCTATCGTAGTCACGGAGGCTGATGCAGAAATGTAAAGTTATCTGAGCGAGGCTATCGCATTCACGGACGCTGATGCAGAAATGTAAAGGTATTCGGGCGAGGCTATCGCAGTCTCGGACGCTGATGCAGAAATGTAAAGTTATCTGAGCTAGGCTATCGCATTCACGGACGCTGATGTAGAAAAGTAAAGGTATCCGGGCGAGGCTATCGTAGTCACGGAGGCTGATGCAGAAATGTAAAGGTATTCGGGCGAGGCTATCGCAGTCACGGACGCTGATGCAGAAATGTAAAGTTATCTGAGCGAGGCTATCGCATTCACGGACGCTGATGCAGAAAATTAAAGGTATCCGGGCGAGGCTATCGCAGTCACGGACGCTGATGAAGAAATGTAAAGGTATCCGGGCGAGGCTATCGTAGTCACGGATGCTGATGCAGAAATGTAAAGGTATTCGGGCAAGGCTATTGCACTCACGGAGCCTGATGCAGAAAAGTAAAGGTATCCGGGCGAGGCTATCGTAGTCACGGGTGCTGATACAGAAATGTAAAGGTATCCGGGCGAGGCTATCGCAGTCCCGGATACTGATGCACAAACTAAAGTTGTCCCGGGAAGTCTAGCACAATCACAGATACTAATGCAGAAGAGTAAAGGTATCCGGGGGAGGCTATCGCAGTCACGGACGTTGATGCAGAAATGTAAAGGTATCTGGGCGAGTCTATCGTAGTCACGGATACTGATGCAGAATATAAAGGTAACCGGGCGGGGCTATCGCAGTCACGGACGCTGATGCAGAAATGTAAAGGTATCCGGGCGACGCAATCGCAATCACGGATCCTGATGCAGAAAAGTAAAGGTATCCGTGCGAGGCCATCACAGTCACGGACGTTGATCCAGAAATGTAAAGGTATCCGGGCGAGGCTATCGCAGTCACGGATACTGATGCAGAAAATAAAAGGTATCCGGGCGAGGCAATCGCACTTACGGATCCTGATGCAGAAAAGTAAAGGTATCCGGGCGAGGCTATCGCAGTCACGGACGTTGATGCAGAAATGTAAAGGTATCTAGGCGAGGCTATTGTAGTCACGGATACTGATGCAGAATATAAAGGTAACCGGGCGGGGTATCGCAGTCACGGACGTTGATGCAGAAATAGAAAGGTATCCGGGCGAGGCTATCGCAGTCACGGACGTTGATGCAGAAATGTAAAGGTATCTAGGCGAGGCTATTGTAGTCACGGATACTGATGCAGAATATAAAGGTAACCGGGCGGGGTATCGCAGTCACGGACGCTGATGCAGAAATGTAAAGTTATCTGAGCGAGGCTATCGCATTCACGGACGCTGATGCAGAATTGTAAAGGTATTCGGGCGAGGCTATCGCAGTCTCGGACGCTGATGCAGAAATGTAAAGTTATCTGAGCTAGGCTATTGCATTCACGGACGCTGATGCAGAAAAGTAAAGGTATCCGGGCGAGGCTATCGTAGTCACGGAGGCTGATGCAGAAATGTAAAGGTATTCGGGCGAGGCTATCGCAGTCACGGACGCTGATGCAGAAATGTAAAGTTATCTGAGCGAGGCTATCGCATTCACGCACGCTGATGCAGAAAAGTAAAGGTATCCGGGCGAGGCTATCGCAGTCATGGACGCTGATGAAGAAATGTAAAGGTATCCGGGCGAGGCTATCGTAGTCACGGATGCTGATACAGAAAAGTAAAGGTATTCGGGCAAGGCTATTGCACTCACGGAGCCTGATGCAGAAAAGTAAAGGTATCCGGGCGAGGCTATCGTAGTCACGGATGCTGATACAGAAATGTAAAGGTATCCGGGCGAGGCTATCGCAGTCACGGATACTGATGCACAAACTAAAGTTGTCCCGGGAAGTCTAGCACAATCACAGATACTAATGCAGAAGAGTAAAGGTATCCGGGGGAGGCTATCGCAGTCACGGACGTTGATGCAGAAATGTAAAGGTATCTGGGCGAGGCTATCGTAGTCACGGATACTGATGCAGAATATAAAGGTAACCGGGCGGGGCTATGGCAGTCACGGACGCTGATGCAGAAAAGTAAAGGTAACCGGGCGGGGCTATCGCAGTCACGGACGCTGATGCAGAAAAGTAAAGGTAACCGGGCGGGGCTATCGCAGTCACGGACGCTGATGCAGAAAAGTAAAGGTATCCGAGCGAGGCTATCGTAGTCACAGACGCTGATGCAGAAATGTAAAGTTATCTGAGCGAGGCTATCGCATTCACGGACGCTGATGCAGAAAAGTAAAGGTATCCGGGCGAGGCTATCGCAGTCACGGACGCTGATGCAGAAATGTAAAGGTATCCGGGCGAGGCTATCGTAGTCACGGATGCTTATGTAGAAATGTAAAGGTATGCGGGCGAGGCAATCGCAGTCACGGACGCTGATGCAGAAATGTAAAGTTATCTGAGCGAGGCTATCGCATTCACGGACGCTGATGCAGAAAAGTAAAGGTATCCGGGCGAGGCTATCGCAGTCACGGACGCTGATGAAGAAATGTAAAGGTATCCGGGCGAGGCTATCGTAGTAACGGATGCTGATGCAGAAATGTAAAGGTATTCGGGCGAGGCTATCGCACTCACGGAGCCTGATGCAGGAAAGTAGAGGTATCCGGGCGAGGCTATCGCAGTCACGGATGCTGATGCAGAAATGTAAAGGTATGCGGGCGAGGCTATCGCAGTCACGGACGTTGATGTAGAAATGTAAAGTTATCTGAGCGAGGCTATCGCATTCACGGACGCTGATGCAGAAATGTAAAGGTATGCGGGCGAGGCTATCGCAGTCACGGACGTTGATGTAGAAATGTAAAGTTATCTGAGCGAGGCTATCGCATTCACGGACGCTGATGCAGAAATGTAAAGGTATGCGGGCGAGGCTATCGCAGTCCCGGACGTTGATGTAGAAATGTAAAGTTATCTGAGCGAGGCTATCGCATTCACGGACGCTGATGCAGAAAAGTAAAGGTATCCGGGCGAGGCTATCGCAGTCACGGACGCTGATGCAGAAATGTAAAGGTATCCGGGCGAGGCTATCGTAGTCACGGATGCTTATGTAGAAATGTAAAGGTATGCGGGCGAGGCAATCGCAGTCACGGACGCTGATGCAGAAATGTAAAGTTATCTGAGCGAGGCTATCGCATTCACGGACGCTGATGCAGAAAAGTAAAGGTATCCGGGCGAGGCTATCGCAGTCACGGACGCTGATGAAGAAATGTAAAGGTATCCGGGCGAGGCTATCGTAGTAACGGATGCTGATGCAGAAATGTAAAGGTATTCGGGCGAGGCTATCGCACTCACGGAGCCTGATGCAGGAAAGTAGAGGTATCCGGGCGAGGCTATCGCGGTCACGGATGCTGATGCAGAAATGTAAAGGTATGCGGGCGAGGCTATCGCAGTCACGGACGTTGATGTAGAAATGTAAAGTTATCTGAGCGAGGCTATCGCATTCACGGACGCTGATGCAGAAATGTAAAGGTATGCGGGCGAGGCTATCGCAGTCACGGACGTTGATGTAGAAATGTAAAGTTATCTGAGCGAGGCTATCGCATTCACGGACGCTGATGCAGAAATGTAAAGGTATGCGGGCGAGGCTATCGCAGTCCCGGACGTTGATGTAGAAATGTAAAGTTATCTGAGCGAGGCTATCGCATTCACGGACGCTGATGCAGAAATGTAAAGGTATTCGGGCGAGGCTATCGCAGTCACGGACGCTGATGCAGAAAAGTAAAGGTATCCGGGCGAGGCTATCGTAGTCACGGAGGCTGATGCAGAAATGTAAAGGTATTCGGGCGAGGCTATCGCAGTCACGGACGCTGATGCAGAAATGTAAAGTTATCTGAGCGAGGCTATCGCATTCACGGACGCTGATGCAGAAATGTAAAGGTATTCGGGCGAGGCTATCGCAGTCACGGACGCTGATGCAGAAATGTAAAGTTATCTGAGCGAGGCTATCGCATTCACGGACGCTGATGCAGAAAAGTAAAGATATCCGGGCGAGGCTATCGTAGTCACGGAGGCTGATGCAGAAATGTAAAGGTATTCGGGCGAGGCTATCGCAGTCACGGACGCTGATGCAGAAATGTAAAGTTATCTGAGCGAGCCTATCGTATTCACGGACGCTGATGCAGAAAAGTAAAGGTATCCGGGCGAGGCTATCGCAGTCACGGACGCTGATGAAGAAATGTAAAGGTATCCGGGCGAGGCTATCGTAGTCACGGATGCTGATGCAGAAATGTAAAGGTATTCGGGCAAGGCTATTGCACTCACGGAGCCTGATGCAGAAAACTAAAGGTATCCGGGCGAGGCTATCGTAGTCACGGATGCTGATACAGAAATGTAAAGGTATCCGGGCGAGGCTATCGCAGTGACGGATACTGATGCACAAACTAAATGTATTCGGGGAAGTCTAGCACAATCAGAGATACTAATGCAGAAGAGTAAAGGTATCCGGGGGAGGCTATCGCAGTCACGGACGTTGATGCAGAAATGTAAAGGTATCTGGGCGAGGCTATCGTAGTCACGGATACTGATGCAGAATATAAAGGTAACCGGGCGGGGCTATTGCAGTCACGGACGCTGATGCAGAAAAGTAAAGGTAACCGGGCGGGGCTATCGCAGTCCCGGACGCTGATGCAGAAAAATAAAGGTAACCGGGCGGGGCTATCGCAGTCACGGATGCTGATCTAGAAAAGTAAAGGTATCCGAGCGAGGCTATCGCAGTCACGGATGCTGATGCAGAAATGTAAAGGTGTTCGGGCGAGGCTATCGCACTCACGGACGCTGATGCAGAAATGTATAGTTATCTGAGCGAGGCTATCGCATTCACGGACGCTGATGCAGAAAAGTAAAGGTATCCGGGGGAGGCTATCGTAGTCACGGAGGCTGATGCAGAAATGTAAAGTTATCTGAGCGAGGCTATCGCATTCACGGACGCTGATGCAGAAATGTAAAGGTATTCGGGCGAGGCTATCGCAGTCTCGGACGCTGATGCAGAAATGTAAAGTTATCTGAGCTAGGCTATCGCATTCACGGACGCTGATGCAGAAAAGTAAAGGTATCCGGGCGAGGCTATCGTAGTCACGGAGGCTGATGCAGAAATGTAAAGGTATTCGGGCGAGGCTATCGCAGTCACGGACGCTGATGCAGAAATGTAAAGTTATCTGAGCGAGGCTATCGCATTCACGGACGCTGATGCAGAAAATTAAAGGTATCCGGGCGAGGCTATCGCAGTCACGGACGCTGATGAAGAAATGTAAAGGTATCCGGGCGAGGCTATCGTAGTCACGGATGCTGATGCAGAAATGTAAAGGTATTCGGGCAAGGCTATTGCACTCACGGAGCCTGATGCAGAAAAGTAAAGGTATCCGGGCGAGGCTATCGTAGTCACGGGTGCTGATACAGAAATGTAAAGGTATCCGGGCGAGGCTATCGCAGTCCCGGATACTGATGCACAAACTAAAGTTGTCCCGGGAAGTCTAGCACAATCACAGATACTAATGCAGAAGAGTAAAGGTATCCGGGGGAGGCTATCGCAGTCACGGACGTTGATGCAGAAATGTAAAGGTATCTGGGCGAGTCTATCGTAGTCACGGATACTGATGCAGAATATAAAGGTAACCGGGCGGGGCTATCGCAGTCACGGACGCTGATGCAGAAATGTAAAGGTATCCGGGCGACGCAATCGCAATCACGGATCCTGATGCAGAAAAGTAAAGGTATCCGTGCGAGGCCATCACAGTCACGGACGTTGATCCAGAAATGTAAAGGTATCCGGGCGAGGCTATCGCAGTCACGGATACTGATGCAGAAAATAAAAGGTATCCGGGCGAGGCAATCGCACTTACGGATCCTGATGCAGAAAAGTAAAGGTATCCGGGCGAGGCTATCGCAGTCACGGACGTTGATGCAGAAATGTAAAGGTATCTAGGCGAGGCTATTGTAGTCACGGATACTGATGCAGAATATAAAGGTAACCGGGCGGGGTATCGCAGTCACGGACGTTGATGCAGAAATAGAAAGGTATCCGGGCGAGGCTATCGCAGTCACGGACGTTGATGCAGAAATGTAAAGGTATCTAGGCGAGGCTATTGTAGTCACGGATACTGATGCAGAATATAAAGGTAACCGGGCGGGGTATCGCAGTCACGGACGCTGATGCAGAAATGTAAAGTTATCTGAGCGAGGCTATCGCATTCACGGACGCTGATGCAGAATTGTAAAGGTATTCGGGCGAGGCTATCGCAGTCTCGGACGCTGATGCAGAAATGTAAAGTTATCTGAGCTAGGCTATTGCATTCACGGACGCTGATGCAGAAAAGTAAAGGTATCCGGGCGAGGCTATCGTAGTCACGGAGGCTGATGCAGAAATGTAAAGGTATTCGGGCGAGGCTATCGCAGTCACGGACGCTGATGCAGAAATGTAAAGTTATCTGAGCGAGGCTATCGCATTCACGCACGCTGATGCAGAAAAGTAAAGGTATCCGGGCGAGGCTATCGCAGTCATGGACGCTGATGAAGAAATGTAAAGGTATCCGGGCGAGGCTATCGTAGTCACGGATGCTGATACAGAAAAGTAAAGGTATTCGGGCAAGGCTATTGCACTCACGGAGCCTGATGCAGAAAAGTAAAGGTATCCGGGCGAGGCTATCGTAGTCACGGATGCTGATACAGAAATGTAAAGGTATCCGGGCGAGGCTATCGCAGTCACGGATACTGATGCACAAACTAAAGTTGTCCCGGGAAGTCTAGCACAATCACAGATACTAATGCAGAAGAGTAAAGGTATCCGGGGGAGGCTATCGCAGTCACGGACGTTGATGCAGAAATGTAAAGGTATCTGGGCGAGGCTATCGTAGTCACGGATACTGATGCAGAATATAAAGGTAACCGGGCGGGGCTATGGCAGTCACGGACGCTGATGCAGAAAAGTAAAGGTAACCGGGCGGGGCTATCGCAGTCACGGACGCTGATGCAGAAAAGTAAAGGTAACCGGGCGGGGCTATCGCAGTCACGGACGCTGATGCAGAAAAGTAAAGGTATCCGAGCGAGGCTATCGTAGTCACAGACGCTGATGCAGAAATGTAAAGTTATCTGAGCGAGGCTATCGCATTCACGGACGCTGATGCAGAAAAGTAAAGGTATCCGGGCGAGGCTATCGCAGTCACGGACGCTGATGCAGAAATGTAAAGGTATCCGGGCGAGGCTATCGTAGTCACGGATGCTGATGTAGAAATGTAAAGGTATGCGGGCGAGGCTATCGCAGTCACGGACGCTGATGCAGAAATGTAAAGTTATCTGAGCGAGGCTATCGCGTTCACGGACGCTGATGCAGAAAAGTAAAGGTATCCGGGCGAGGCTATCGCAGTCACGGACGCTGATGAAGAAATGTAAAGGTATCCGGGCGAGGCTATCGTAGTAACGGATGCTGATGCAGAAATGTAAAGGTATTCGGGCGAGGCTATCGCACTCACGGAGCCTGATGCAGAAAAGTAGAGGTATCCGGGCGAGGCTATCACAGTCACGGATGCTGATGCAGAAATGTAAAGTTATTTGAGCGAGGCTATCGCATTCACGGACGCTGATGCAGAAAAATAAAGGTATCCGGGCGAGTCTGTCGCAATCACGGACGCTGATGCAGAAATGTAAAGTTATGCGGGCGAGGCTATCGCAGTCACGGACGTTGATGTAGAAATGTAAAGTTATCTGAGCGAGGCTATCGCATTCACGGACGCTGATGCAGAAATGTAAAGGTATGCGGGCGAGCCTATCGCAGTCCCGGACGTTGATGTAGAAATGTAAAGTTATCTGAGCGAGGCTATCGCATTCACGGACGCTGATGCAGAAATGTAAAGGTATTCGGGCGAGGCTATCGCAGTCACGGACGCTGATGCAGAAATGTAAAGTTATCTGAGCGAGGCTATCGCATTCACGGACGCTGATGCAGAAATGTAAAGGTATTCGGGCGAGGCTATCGCAGTCACGGACGCTGATGCAGAAATGTAAAGTTATCTGAGCGAGGCTATCGCATTCACGGACGCTGATGCAGAAAAGTAAAGATATCCGGGCGAGGCTATCGTAGTCACGGAGGCTGATGCAGAAATGTAAAGGTATTCGGGCGAGGCTATCGCAGTCACGGACGCTGATGCAGAAATGTAAAGTTATCTGAGCGAGGCTATCGTATTCACGGACGCTGATGCAGAAAAGTAAAGGTATCCGGGCGAGGCTATCGCAGTCACGGACGCTGATGAAGAAATGTAAAGGTATCCGGGCGAGGCTATCATAGTCACGGATGCTGATGCAGAAATGTAAAGGTATTCGGGCAAGGCTATTGCACGCACGGAGCCTGATACAGAAAACTAAAGGTATCCGGGCGAGGCTATCGTAGTCACGGATGCTGATACAGAAATGTAAAGGTACCCGGGCGAGGCTATCGCAGTGACGGATACTGATGCACAAACTAAATGTATTCGGGGAAGTCTAGCACAATCAGAGATACTAATGCAGAAGAGTAAAGGTATCCGGGGGAGGCTATCGCAGTCACGGACGTTGATGCAGAAATGTAAAGGTATCTGGGCGAGGCTATCATAGTCACGGATACTGATGCAGAATATAAAGGTAACCGGGCGGGGCTATTGCAGTCACGGACGCTGATGCAGAAAAGTAAAGGTAACCGGGCGGGGCTATCGCAGTCCCGGACGCTGATGCAGAAAAATAAAGGTAACCGGGCGGGGCTATCGCAGTCACGGATGCTGATCTAGAAAAGTAAAGGTATCCGAGCGAGGCTATCGCAGTCACGGATGCTGATGCAGAAATGTAAAGGTGTTCGGGCGAGGCTATCGCACTCACGGACGCTGATGCAGAAATGTATAGTTATCTGAGCGAGGCTATCGCATTCACGGACGCTGATGCAGAAAAGTAAAGGTATCCGGGCGAGGCTATCGTAGTCACGGAGGCTGATGCAGAAATGTAAAGTTATCTGAGCGAGGCTATCGCATTCACGGACGCTGATGCAGAAATGTAAAGGTATTCGGGCGAGGCTATCGCAGTCTCGGACGCTGATGCAGAAATGTAAAGTTATCTGAGCGAGGATATCGCATTCACGGACGCTGATGCAGAAAAGTAAAGGTATCCGGGCGAGGCTATCGTAGTCACGGAGGCTGATGCAGAAATGTAAAGGTATTCGGGCGAGGCTATCGCAGTCACGGACGCTGATGCAGAAATGTAAAGTTATCTGAGCGAGGATATCGCATTCACGGACGCTGATACAGAAAATTAAAGGTATCCGGGCGAGGCTATCGCAGTCACGGACGCTGATGAAGAAATGTAAAGGTATCCGGGCGAGGCTATCGTAGTCACGGATGCTGATGCAGAAATGTAAAGGTATTCGGGCAAGGCTATTGCACTCACGGAGCCTGATGCAAAAAAGTAAAGGTATCCGGGCGAGGCTATCGTAGTCACGGGTGCTGATACAGAAATGTAAAGGTATCCGGGCGAGGCTATCGCAGTCCCGGATACTGATGCACAAACTAAAGTTGTCCCGGGAAGTCTAGCACAATCACAGATACTAATGCAGAAGAGTTAAGGTATCCGGGGGAGGCTATCGCAGTCACGGACGTTGATGCAGAAATGTAAAGGTATCTGGGCGAGTCTATCGTAGTCACGGATACTGATGCAGAATATAAAGGTAACCGGGCGGGGCTATCGCAGTCACGGACGCTGATGCAGAAATGTAAAGGTATCCGGGCGACGCAATCGCAATCACGGATCCTGATGCAGAAAAGTAAAGGTATCCGTGCGAGCCATCACAGTCACGGACGTTGATCCAGAAATGTAAAGGTATCCGGGCGAGGCTATCGCAGTCACGGATACTGATGCAGAAAATAAAAGGTATCCGGGCGAGGCAATCGCACTCACGGATCCTGATGCAGAAAAGTAAAGGTATCCGGGCGAGGCTATCGCAGTCACGGACGTTGATGCAGAAATGTAAAGGTATCTAGGCGAGGCTATTGTAGTCACGGATACTGATGCAGAATATAAAGGTAACCGGGCGGGGTATCGCAGTCACGGACGTTGATGCAGAAATAGAAAGGTATCCGGGCGAGGCTATCGCAGTCACGGACGTTGATGCAGAAATGTAAAGGTATCTAGGCGAGGCTATTGTAGTCACGGATACTGATGCAGAATATAAAGGTAACCGGGCGGGGTATCGCAGTCACGGACGCTGATGCAGAAATGTAAAGTTATCTGAGCGAGGCTATCGCATTCACGGACGCTGATGCAGAAATGTAAAGGTATTCGGGCGAGGCTATCGCAGTCTCGGACGCTGATGCAGAAATGTAAAGTTATCTGAGCTAGGCTATCGCATTCACGGACGCTGATGCAGAAAAGTAAAGGTATCCGGGCGAGGCTATCGTAGTCACGGAGGCTGATGCAAAAATGTAAAGGTATTCGGGCGAGGCTATCGCAGTCACGGACGCTGATGCAGAAATGTAAAGTTATCTGAGCGAGGCTATCGCATTCACGGACGCTGATGCAGAAAAGTAAAGGTATCCGGGCGAGGCTATCGCAGTCATGGACGCTGATGAAGAAATGTAAAGGTATCCGGGCGAGGCTATCGTAGTCACGGATGCTGATACAGAAAAGTAAAGGTATTCGGGCAAGGCTATTGCACTCACGGAGCCTGATGCAGAAAAGTAAAGGTATCCGGGCGAGGCTATCGTAGTCACGGATGCTGATACAGAAATGTAAAGGTATCCGGGCGAGGCTATCGCAGTCACGGATACTGATGCACAAACTAAAGTTGTCCCGGGAAGTCTAGCACAATCACAGATACTAATGCAGAAGAGTAAAGGTATCCGGGGGAGGCTATCGCAGTCACGGACGTTGATGCAGAAATGTAAAGGTATCTGGGCGAGGCTATCGTAGTCACGGATACTGATACAGAATATAAAGGTAACCGGGCGGGGCTATGGCAGTCACGGACGCTGATGCAGAAAAGTAAAGGTAACCGGGCGGGGCTATCGCAGTCACGGACGCTTATACAGAAAAGTAAAGGTAACCGGGCGGGGCTATCGCAGTCACGGACGCTGATGCAGAAAAGTAAAGGTATCCGAGCGAGGCTATCGTAGTCACAGACGCTGATGCAGAAATGTAAAGTTATCTGAGCGAGGCTATCGCATTCACGGACGCTGATGCAGAAAAGTAAAGGTATCCGGGCGAGGCTATCGCAGTCACGGACGCTGATGCAGAAATGTAAAGGTATCCGGGCGAGGCTATCGTAGTCACGGATGCTGATGTAGAAATGTAAAGGTATGCGGGCGAGGCTATCGCAGTCACGGACGCTGATGCAGAAATGTAAAGTTATCTGAGCGAGGCTATCGCATTCACGGACGCTGATGCAGAAAAGTAAAGGTATCCGGGCGAGGCTATCGCAGTCATGGACGCTGATGAAGAAATGTAAAGGTATCCGGGCGAGGCTATCGTAGTAACGGATGCTGATGCAGAAATGTAAAGGTATTCGGGGGAGGCTATCGCACTCACGGAGCCTGATGCAGAAAAGTAGAGGTATCCGGGCGAGGCTATCACAGTCACGGATGCTGATGCAGAAATGTAAAGTTATTTGAGCGAGGCTATCGCATTCACAGACGCTGATGCAGAAAAATAAAGGTATCCGGGCGAGTCTGTCGCAATCACGGACGCTGATGCAGAAATGTAAAGGTATGCGGGCGAGGCTATCGCAGTCACGGACGTTGATGTAGAAATGTAAAGTTATCTGAGCGAGGCTATCGCATTCACGGACGCTGATGCAGAAATGTAAAGGTATGCGGGCGAGGCTATCGCAGTCCCGGACGTTGATGTAGAAATGTAAAGTTATCTGAGCGAGGCTATCGCATTCACGGACGCTGATGCAGAAATGTAAAGGTATTCGGGCGAGGCTATCGCAGTCACGGACGCTGATGCAGAAATGTAAAGTTATCTGAGCGAGGCTATCGCATTCACGGACGCTGATGCAGAAATGTAAAGGTATTCGGGCGAGGCTATCGCAGTCACGGACGCTGATGCAGAAATGTAAAGTTATCTGAGCGAGGCTATCGCATTCACGGACGCTGATGCATAAAAGTAAAGATATCCGGGCGAGGCTATCGTAGTCACGGAGGCTGATGCAGAAATGTAAAGGTATTCGGGCGAGGCTATCGCAGTCACGGACGCTGATGCAGAAATGTAAAGTTATCTGAGCGAGGCTATCGTATTCACGGACGCTGATGCAGAAAAGTAAAGGTATCCGGGCGAGGCTATCGCAGTCACGGACGCTGATGAAGAAATGTAAAGGTATCCGGGCGAGGCTATCGTAGTCACGGATGCTGATGCAGAAATGTAAAGGTATTCGGGCAAGGCTATTGCACTCACGGAGCCTGATGCAGAAAACTAAAGGTATCCGGGCGAGGCTATCGTAGTCACGGATGCTGATACAGAAATGTAAAGGTACCCGGGCGAGGCTATCGCAGTGACGGATACTGATGCACAAACTAAATGTATTCGGGGAAGTCTAGCACAATCAGAGATACTAATGCAGAAGAGTAAAGGTATCCGGGGGAGGCTATCGCAGTCACGGACGTTGATGCAGAAATGTAAAGGTATCTGGGCGAGGCTATCGTAGTCACGGATACTGATGCAGAATATAAAGGTAACCGGGCGGGGCTATTGCAGTCACGGACGCTGATGCAGAAAAGTAAAGGTAACCGGGCGGGGCTATCACAGTCCCGGACGCTGATGCAGAAAAATAAAGGTAACCGGGCGGGGCTATCGCAGTCACGGATGCTGATCTAGAAAAGTAAAGGTATCCGAGCGAGGCTATCGCAGTCACGGATGCTGATGCAGAAATGTAAAGGTGTTCGGGCGAGGCTATCGCACTCACGGACGCTGATGCAGAAATGTATAGTTATCTGAGCGAGGCTATCGCATTCACGGACGCTGATGCAGAAAAGTAAAGGTATCCGGGCGAGGCTATCGTAGTCACGGAGGCTGATGCAGAAATGTAAAGTTATCTGAGCGAGGCTATCGCATTCACGGACGCTGATGCAGAAATGTAAAGGTATTCGGGCGAGGCTATCGCAGTCTCGGACGCTGATGCAGAAATGTAAAGTTATCTGAGCTAGGCTATCGCATTCACGGACGCTGATGCAGAAAAGTAAAGGTATCCGGGCGAGGCTATCGTAGTCACGGAGGCTGATGCAGAAATGTACAGGTATTCGGGCGAGGCTATCGCAGTCACGGACGCTGATGCAGAAATGTAAAGTTATCTGAGCGAGGCTATCGCATTCACGGACGCTGATGCAGAAAATTAAAGGTATCCGGGCGAGGCTATCGCAGTCACGGACGCTGATGAAGAAATGTAAAGGTATCCGGGCGAGGCTATCGTAGTCACGGATGCTGATGCAGAAATGTAAAGGTATTCGGGCAAGGCTATTGCACTCACGGAGCCTGATGCAGAAAAGTAAAGGTATCCGGGCGAGGCTATCGTAGTCACGGGTGCTGATACAGAAATGTAAAGGTATCAGGGCGAGGCTATCGCAGTCCCGGATACTGATGCACAAACTAAAGTTGTCCCGGGAAGTCTAGCACAATCACAGATACTAATGCAGAAGAGTAAAGGTATCCGGGGGAGGCTATCGCAGTCACGGACGTTGATGCAGAAATGTAAAGGTATCCGGGCGAGGCTATCGTAGTCACGGATACTGATGCAGAATATAAAGGTAACCGGGCGGGGCTATGGCAGTCACGGACGCTGATGCAGAAAAGTAAAGGTAACCGGGCGGGGCTATCGCAGTCATGGACGCTGATGCAGAAAAGTAAAGGTAACCGGGTGGGGCTATCGCAGTCACGGACGCTGATGCAGAAAAGTAAAGGTATCCGAGCGAGGCTATCGCAGTCACAGACGCTGATGCAGAAATGTAAAGTTATCTGAGCGAGGCTATCGCATTCACGGACGCTGATACAGAAAAGTAAAGGTATCCGGGCGAGGCTATCGCAGTCACGGACGCTGATGCAGAAATGTAAAGGTATCCGGGCGAGGCTATCGTAGTCACGGATGCTGATGTAGAAATGTAAAGGTATCCGGGCGAGGCTATCGTAGTAACGGATGCTGATGCAGAAATGTAAAGGTATTCGGGCTAGGCTATCGCACTCACGGAGCCTGATGCAGAAAAGTAGAGGTATCCGGGCGAGGCTATCACAGTCACGGATGCTGATGCAGAAATGTAAAGTTATTTGAGCGAGGCTATCGCATTCACGGACGCTGATGCAGAAAAGTAAAGGTATCCGGGCGAGTCTATCGCAATCACGGACGCTGATGCAGAAATGTAAAGGTATGCGGGCGAGGCTATCGCAGTCACGGACGTTGATGTAGAAATGTAAAGTTATCTGAGCGAGGCTATCGCATTCACGGACGCTGATGCAGAAATGTAAAGGTATGCGGGCGAGGCTATCGCAGTCCCGGACGTTGATGTAGAAATGTAAAGTTATCTTAGCGAGGCTATCGCATTCACGGACGCTGATGCAGAAATGTAAAGGTATTCGGGCGAGGCTATCGCAGTCACGGACGTTGATGCAGAAATGTAAAGTTATCTGAGCGAGGCTATCGCATTCACGGACGCTGATGCAGAAATGTAAAGGTATTCGGGCGAGGCTATCGCAGTCACGGACGCTGATGCAGAAATGTAAAGTTATCTGAGCGAGGCTATCGTATTCACGGACGCTGATGCAGAAAAGTAAAGGTATCCGGGCGAGGCTATCGCAGTCACGGACGCTGATGAAGAAATGTAAAGGTATCCGGGCGAGGCTATCGTAGTCACGGATGCTGATGCAGAAATGTAAAGGTATTCGGGCAAGGCTATTGCACTCACGGAGCCTGATGCAGAAAACTAAAGGTATCCGGGCGAGGCTATCGTAGTCACGGATGCTGATACAGAAATGTAAAGGTACCCGGGCGAGGCTATCGCAGTGACGGATACTGATGCACAAACTAAAGGTATTCGGGGAAGTCTAGCACAATCACAGATACTAATGCAGAAGAGTAAAGGTATCCGGGGGAGGCTATCGCAGTCACGGACGTTGTTGCAGAAATGTAAAGGTATCTGGGCGAGGCTATCGTAGTCACGGATACTGATGCAGAATATAAAGGTAACCGGGCGGGGCTATTGCAGTCACGGACGCTGATGCAGAAAAGTAAAGGTAACCGGGCGGGGCTATCGCAGTCCCGGACGCTGATGCAGAAAAATAAAGGTAACCGGGCGGGGCTATCGCAGTCACGGACGCTGATCTAGAAAAGTAAAGGTATCCGAGCGAGGCTATCGCAGTCACGGATGCTGATGCAGAAATGTAAAGGTGTTCGGGCGAGGCTATCGCAGTCACGGACGCTGATGCATAAATGTATAGTTATCTGAGCGAGGCTATCGCATTCACGGACGCTGATGCAGAAAAGTAAAGGTATCCGGGCGAGGCTATCGCAGTCACGGACGCTGATTAAGAAATGTAAAGGTATCCGGGCGAGGCTATCGTAGTCACGGATGCTGATGCAGAAATGTAAAGGTATTCGGGGGAGGCTATCGCACTCACGGAGCCTGATGCAGAAAAGTAAAGGTATCCGGGCGAGGCTATCGCAGTCACGGATGCTGATGCAGAAATGTAAAGGTATCCGGGCGAGGCTATCGCAGTCACGGATACTGATGCACAAACTAAAGGTATCTGGGGGAGTCTAGCACAATCGCAGATACTAATGCAGAAGAGTAAAGGTATTCGGGGGAGGCTATCGCAGTCACGGACGTTGATGCAGAAATGTAAAGGTATCTGGGCGAGGCTATCGTAGTCACGGATACTGATGCAGAATATAAAGGTAACCGGGCGGGGCTAAGGCAGTCACGGACGCTGATGCAGAAAAGTAAAGGAAACCGGGCGGGGCTATCGCAGTCACGGACGCTGATGCAGAAAAGTAAAGATATCCGGGCGAGGGTATCGCAGTCACGGATACTGATGCAGAAATGTAAATGTATCTGGGCGAGGCTATCATAGTCACGGATACTGATGCAGAATATAAAGGTAACCGGCCGGGGCTATCGCAGTCACGGACGCTGATGCAGAAATGTAAAGGTATCCGGGCGAGGCAATCGCAATCACGGATCCTGATGCAGAAAAGTAAAGGTATCCGGGCGAGGCTATAACAATCACGGACATTGATCCGGAAATGTAAAGGTATCCGCGCGAGGCTATTGCAGTCACGGATACTGATGCAGAAACTAAAGGTATCCGGGGGAGTCTAGCACAATCACGGATTCTAATGCAGAAAAGTAAAGGTTTCCGGGCGAGGCTATCGCAGTCACGGACGTTGATGCAGAAATGTAAAGGTATCTGGGCGAGTCTATCGTAGTCACGGATACTGATGCAGAATATAAAGGTAACCGGGCGGGGCTATCGCAGTCACGGACGCTGATGCAGAAATGTAAAGGTATCCAGGCGACGCAATCGCAATCACGGAACCTGATGCAGAAAAGTAAAGGTATCCGTGCGAGGCCATCACAGTCACAGACGTTGATCCAGAAATGTAAAGGTATCCGGGCGAGGCTATCGCAGTCACGGATACTGATGCAGAAAATAAAAGGTATCCGGGCGAGGCAATCGCACTCACGGATCCTGATGCAGAAAAGTAAAGGTATCCGGGCGAGGCTATCGCAGTCACGGACGTTGATGCAGAAATGTAAAGGTATCTAGGCGAGGCTATTGTAGTCACGGATACTGATGCAGAATATAAAGGTAACCGGGCGGGGCTATGGCAGTCACGGACGCTGATGCAGAAAAGTAAAGGAAACCGGGCGGGGCTATCGCAGTCACGGACGCTGATGCAGAAAAGTAAAGATATCCGGGCGAGGGTATCGCAGTCACGGATACTGATGCAGAAATGTAAATGTATCTGGGTGAGGCTATCATAGTCACGGATACTGATGCAGAATATAAAGGTAACCGGCCGGGGCTATCGCAGTCACGGACGCTGATGCAGAAATGTAAAGGTATCCGGGCGAGGCAATCGCAATCACGGATCCTGATGCAGAAAAGTAAAGGTATCCGGGCGAGGCTATAACAATCACGGACATTGATCCGGAAATGTAAAGGTATCCGCGCGAGGCTATTGCAGTCACGGATACTGATGCAGAAACTAAAGGTATCCGGGGGAGTCTAGCACAATCACGGATTCTAATGCAGAAAAGTAAAGGTTTCCGGGCGAGGCTATCGCAGTCACGGACGTTGATGCAGAAATGTAAAGGTATCTGGGCGAGTCTATCGTAGTCACGGATACTGATGCAGAATATAAAGGTAACCGGGCGGGGCTATCGCAGTCACGGACGCTGATGCAGAAATGTAAAGGTATCCGGGCGACGCAATCGCAATCACGGATCCTGATGCAAAAAAGTAAAGGTATCCGTGCGAGGCCATCACAGTCACGGACGTTGATCCAGAAATGTAAAGGTATCCGGGCGAGGCTATCGCAGTCACGGATACTGATGCAGAAAATAAAAGGTATCCGGGCGAGGCAATCGCACTCACGGATCCTGATGCAGAAAAGTAAAGGTATCCGGGCGAGGCTATCGCAGTCACGGACGTTGATGCAGAAATGTAAAGGTATCTAGGCGAGGCTATTGTAGTCACGGATACTGATGCAGAATATAAAGGTAACCGGGCGGGGCTATGGCAGTCACAGACGCTGATGCAGAAAAGTAAAGGAAACCGGGCGGGGCTATCGCAGTCACGGACGCTGATGCAGAAAAGTAAAGATATCCGGGCGAGGGTATCGCAGTCACGGATACTGATGCAGAAATGTAAATGTATCTGGGCGAGGCTATCATAGTCACGGATACTGATGCAGAATATAAAGGTAACCGGCCGGGGCTATCGCAGTCACGGACGCTGATGCAGAAATGTAAAGGTATCCGGGCGAGGCAATCGCAATCACGGATCCTGATGCAGAAAAGTAAAGGTATCCGGGCGAGGCTATAACAATCACGGACATTGATCCGGAAATGTAAAGGTATCCGCGCGAGGCTATTGCAGTCACGGATACTGATGCAGAAACTAAAGGTATCCGGGGGAGTCTAGCACAATCACGGATTCTAATGCAGAAAAGTAAAGGTTTCCGGGCGAGGCTATCGCAGTCACGGACGTTGATGCAGAAATGTAAAGGTATCTGGGCGAGTCTATCGTAGTCACGGATACTGATGCAGAATATAAAGGTAACCGGGCGGGGCTATCGCAGTCACGGACGCTGATGCAGAAATGTAAAGGTATCCGGGCGACGCAATCGCAATCACGGATCCTGATGCAGAAAAGTAAAGGTATCCGTGCGAGGCCATCACAGTCACGGACGTTGATCCAGAAATGTAAAGGTATCCGGGCGAGGCTATCGCAGTCACGGATACTGATGCAGAAAATAAAAGGTATCCGGGCGAGGCAATCGCACTCACGGATCCTGATGCAGAAAAGTAAAGGTATCCGGGCGAGGCTATCGCAGTCACGGACGTTGATGCAGAAATGTAAAGGTATCTAGGCGAGGCTATTGTAGTCACGGATACTGATGCAGAAAAGTAAAGGTATCCGGGCGAGGCTATCGCAGTCACGGACGCTGATGCAGAAATGTAAAGGTATCCGGGCGAGGCTATCGTAGTCACGGATGCTGATGCAGAAATGTAGAGGTATTCGGGGGAGGCTATCGCACTCACGGAGCCTGATGCAGAAAAGTAGAGGTATCCGGGCGAGGCTATCGCAGTCACGGATGCTGATGCAGAAATGTAAAGGTATCCGGGCGAGGCTATCGCAGTCACGGATACTGATGCACAAACTAAAGGTATCTGGGGGAGTCTAGCACAATCGCAGATACTAATGCAGAAGAGTAAAGGTATTCGGGGGAGGCTATCGCAGTCACGGACGTTGATGCAGAAATGTAAAGGTATCTGGGCGAGGCTATCGTAGTCACGGATACTGATGCAGAATATAAAGGTAACCGGGCGGGGCTATTGCAGTCACGGACGCTGATGCAGAAAAGTAAAGGTAACCGGGCGGGGCTATCACAGTCACGGACGCTGATGCAGAAAAGTAAAGATATCCGGGCGAGGGTATCGCAGTCACGGATACTGATGCAGAAATGTAAAGGTATCTGGGCGAGGCTATCATAGTCACGGATACTGATGCAGAATATAAAGGTAACCGGCCAGGGCTATCGCAGTCACGGACGCTGATGCAGAAATGTAAAGGAATCCGGGCGAGGCAATCGCAATCACGGATCCTGATGCAGAAAAGTAAAGGTATCCGGGTGAGGCTATAACAGTCACGGACATTGATCCAGAAATGTAAAGGTATCCGCGCGAGGCTATTGCAGTTACGGATACTGATGCAGAAACTAAAGGTATCCGGGGGAGTCTAGCATAATCACGGATTCTAATGCAGAAAAGTAAAGGTTTCCGGGCGAGCCTATCGCAGTCACGGACGTTGATGCAGAAATGTAAAGGTATCTGGGCGAGTCTATCGTAGTCACGGGTACTGATGCAGAATATAAAGGTAACCGGGCGGGGCTATCGCAGTCACGGACGCTGATGCAGAAATGTAAAGGTATCCGGGCGACGCAATCGCAATCACGGATCCTGATGCAGAAAAGTAAAGGTATCCGGCCGAGGCTATCGCAGTCACGGATACTGATGCAGAAAAGTAAAGGTATATGGGTGAGGCAATCGTAATCACAGACGTTGATGCAGAAATGTAAAGGTATCTAGGCGAGGCTATCGTAGTCACGGATACTGATGCAGAATATAATTGTAACCGGGTGGGGCTATTGCAGTCACGGACGCTGATGCAGAAATGTAAAGGTATCCGGGAGAGGCAATCGCAATCACGGATCCTGATGCAGAAAAGTAAAGGTATCCGGGCGAGGCTATCACAGTCACGGACGTTGATGCAGAAATATAAAGGTATCCGGGCGAGGTTATCGTAGTAACGGATGCTGATGCAGAAATGTAAAGGTATTCGGGTGAGGCTATAGCAGTCACGACGCTGATGAAGAAATTTAAAGGTATCCGGGCGAGGCTATCGCAGTCACGGACGTTGATTTAGTAATGTAAAGGTATCTTGGCGAGGCTATCGCATTCACGGACGCTGATGCAGAAATGTAAAGGTATCCGGGCGAGGCTATCATAGTCACGGACGCTGATGCAGAAATGTAAAGGTATCCCGGCGAGGCTTTCGTAGTCACGGATACTGATGCAGAATATAAAGGTAACCGGGCGGGGCTATCGCAGTCACGGACGCTGATGCAGAAATGTAAAGGTATCCGGGGGAGGCAATCGCAATCACGGATCTTGATGCAGAAAAGTAAAGGTCTCCGGGCGAGGCTATCGCAGTCACGGATACTGATGCAGAAATGTAAAGGTATTTGAGCGAGGCTATCGCAATCACGGAGACTAATGCAGAAAAGTAAAGGTATCCGGGCGAGGCTATTGCAGTCACGGACGCTGATGCAGAAATGTAAAGGTATCTGGGTGAGCCAATCGCAATCACGAATCCTGATGCAGAAAAGTAAAGGTATCCGGCCGAGGCTATCGCAGTCACGGATACTGATGCAGAATATAAAGGTAACCGGGCGGGGCTATTGCAGTCACGGACGCTGATGCAGAAAAGTAAAGGTAACCGGGCGGGGCTATCGCAGTCACGGACGTTCGTCCAGAAATGTAAAGGTATCCGGGCGAGGCTATAACAGTCACGGACAGTGATCCAGAAATGTAAACGTATCCGCGCGAGGCTATTGCAGTCACGGATACTGATGCAGAAAAGTAAAGGTATGCGGGCGAGGCTATCACACTCACGGACGTTGGTCCAGAAATGTAAAGGTATCCGGGCGAGGCTATCGCAGTCACGGATACTGATGCAGAAAAGTAAAGGTATATGGGTGAGGCAATCGTAATCACAGACGTTGATGCAGAAATGTAAAGGTATCTAGGCGAGGTTATCGTAGTCACGGATACTGATGCAGAATATAATTGTAACCGGGTGGGGCTATTGCAGTCACGGACGCTGATGCAGAAATGTAAAGGTATCCGGGAGAGGCAATCGCAATCACGGATCCTGATGCAGAAAAGTAAAGGTATCCGGGCGAGGCTATCACAGTCACGGACGTTGATGCAGAAATATAAAGGTATCCGGGCGAGGTTATCGTAGTCACGGATGCTGATGCAGAAATGTAAAGGTATTCGGGTGAGGCTATAGCAGTCACGACGCTGATGAAGAAATTTAAAGGTATCCGGGCGAGGCTATCGCAGTCACGGACGTTGATTTAGTAATGTAAAGGTATCTTGGCGAGGCTATCGCATTCACGGACGCTGATGCAGAAATGTAAAGGTATCCGGGCGAGGCTATCATAGTCACGGACGCTGATGCAGAAATGTAAAGGTATCCCGGCGAGGCTTTCGTAGTCACGGATACTGATGCAGAATATAAAGGTAACCGGGCGGGGCTATCGCAGTCACGGACGCTGATGCAGAAATGTAAAGGTATCCGGGCGAGGCAATCGCAATCACGGATCTTGATGCAGAAAAGTAAAGGTCTCCGGGCGAGGCTATCGCAGTCACGGATACTGATGCAGAAATGTAAAGTTATCTGAGCGAGGCTATCGCATTCACGGACGCTGATGCAGAAAAGTAAAGGTATCCGGGCGAGGCTATCGCAGTCACGGACGCTGATGCAGAAATGTAAAGGTATCCGGGCGAGGCTATCGTAGTCACGGATGCTGATGCAGAAATGTAAAGGTATTCGGGGGAGGCTATCGCACTCACGGAGCCTGATGCAGAAAAGTAGAGGTATCCGGGCGAGGCTATCGCAGTCACGGATGCTGATGCAGAAATGTAAAGGTATCCGGGCGAGGCTATCGCAGTCACGGATACTGATGCACAAACTAAAGGTATCTGGGGGAGTCTAGCACAATCGCAGATACTAATGCAGAAGAGTAAAGGTATTCGGGGGAGGCTATCGCAGTCACGGACGTTGATGCAGAAATGTAAAGGTATCTGGGCGAGGCTATCGTAGTCACGGATACTGATGCAGAATATAAAGGTAACCGGGCGGGGCTATTGCAGTCACGGACGCTGATGCAGAAAAGTAAAGGTAACCGGGCGGGGCTATCACAGTCACGGACGCTGATGCAGAAAAGTAAAGATATCCGGGCGAGGGTATCGCAGTCACGGATACTGATGCAGAAATGTAAAGGTATCTGGGCGAGGCTATCATAGTCACGGATACTGATGCAGAATATAAAGGTAACCGGCCAGGGCTATCGCAGTCACGGACGCTGATGCAGAAATGTAAAGGAATCCGAGCGAGGCAATCGCAATCACGGATCCTGATGCAGAAAAGTAAAGGTATCCGGGTGAGGCTATAACAGTCACGGACATTGATCCAGAAATGTAAAGGTATCCGCGCGAGGCTATTGCAGTCACGGATACTGATGCAGAAACTAAAGGTATCCGGGGGAGTCTAGCATAATCACGGATTCTAATGCAGAAAAGTAAAGGTTTCCGGGCGAGCCTATCGCAGTCACGGACGTTGATGCAGAAATGTAAAGGTATCTGGGCGAGTCTATCGTAGTCACGGGTACTGATGCAGAATATAAAGGTAACCGGGCGGGGCTATCGCAGTCACGGACGCTGATGCAGAAATGTAAAGGTATCCGGGCGACGCAATCGCAATCACGGATCCTGATGCAGAAAAGTAAAGGTATCCGGCCGAGGCTATCGCAGTCACGGATACTGATGCAGAAAAGTAAAGGTATATGGGTGAGGCAATCGTAATCACAGACGTTGATGCAGAAATGTAAAGGTATCTAGGCGAGGCTATCGTAGTCACGGATACTGATGCAGAATATAATTGTAACCGGGTGGGGCTATTGCAGTCACGGACGCTGATGCAGAAATGTAAAGGTATCCGGGAGAGGCAATCGCAATCACGGATCCTGATGCAGAAAAGTAAAGGTATCCGGGCGAGGCTATCACAGTCACGGACGTTGATGCAGAAATATAAAGGTATCCGGGCGAGGTTATCGTAGTAACGGATGCTGATGCAGAAATGTAAAGGTATTCGGGTGAGGCTATAGCAGTCACGACGCTGATGAAGAAATTTAAAGGTATCCGGGCGAGGCTATCGCAGTCACGGACGTTGATTTAGTAATGTAAAGGTATCTTGGCGAGGCTATCGCATTCACGGACGCTGATGCAGAAATGTAAAGGTATCCGGGCGAGCCTATCATAGTCACGGACGCTGATGCAGAAATGTAAAGGTATCCCGGCGAGGCTTTCGTAGTCACGGATACTGATGCAGAATATAAAGGTAACCGGGCGGGGCTATCGCAGTCACGGACGCTGATGCAGAAATGTAAAGGTATCCGGGCGAGGCAATCGCAATCACGGATCTTGATGCAGAAAAGTAAAGGTCTCCGGGCGAGGCTATCGCAGTCACGGATACTGATGCAGAAATGTAAAGGTATTCGAGCGAGGCTATCGCAATCACGGAGACTAATGCAGAAAAGTAAAGGTATCCGGGCGAGGCTATTGCAGTCACGGACGCTGATGCAGAAATGTAAAGGTATCTGGGTGAGCCAATCGCAATCACGAATCCTGATGCAGAAAAGTAAAGGTATCCGGCCGAGGCTATCGCAGTCACGGATACTGATGCAGAATATAAAGGTAACCGGGCGGGGCTATTGCAGTCACGGACGCTGATGCAGAAAAGTAAAGGTAACCGGGCGGGGCTATCGCAGTCACGGACGTTGGTCCAGAAATGTAAAGGTATCCGGGCGAGGCTATAACAGTCACGGACAGTGATCCAGAAATGTAAACGTATCCGCGCGAGGCTATTGCAGTCACGGATACTGATGCAGAAAAGCAAAGGTATGCGGGCGAGGCTATCACACTCACGGACGTTGGTCCAGAAATGTAAAGGTATCCGGGCGAGGCTATCGCAGTCACGGATACTGATGCAGAAAAGTAAAGGTATATGGGTGAGGCAATCGTAATCACAGACGTTGATGCAGAAATGTAAAGGTATCTAGGCGAGGTTATCGTAGTCACGGATACTGATGCAGAATATAATTGTAACCGGGTGGGGCTATTGCAGTCACGGACGCTGATGCAGAAATGTAAAGGTATCCGGGAGAGGCAATCGCAATCACGGATCCTGATGCAGAAAAGTAAAGGTATCCGGGCGAGGCTATCACAGTCACGGACGTTGATGCAGAAATATAAAGGTATCCGGGCGAGGTTATCGTAGTCACGGATGCTGATGCAGAAATGTAAAGGTATTCGGGTGAGGCTATAGCAGTCACGACGCTGATGAAGAAATTTAAAGGTATCCGGGCGAGGCTATCGCAGTCACGGACGTTGATTTAGTAATGTAAAGGTATCTTGGCGAGGCTATCGCATTCACGGACGCTGATGCAGAAATGTAAAGGTATCCGGGCGAGGCTATCATAGTCACGGACGCTGATGCAGAAATGTAAAGGTATCCCGGCGAGGCTTTCGTAGTCACGGATACTGATGCAGAATATAAAGGTAACCGGGCGGGGCTATCGCAGTCACGGACGCTGATGCAGAAATGTAAAGGTATCCGGGCGAGGCAATCGCAATCACGGATCTTGATGCAGAAAAGTAAAGGTCTCCGGGCGAGGCTATCGCAGTCACGGATACTGATGCAGAAATGTAAAGGTATTCGAGCGAGGCTATCGCAATCACGGAGACTAATGCAGAAAAGTAAAGGTATCCGGGCGAGGCTATTGCAGTCACGGACGCTGATGCAGAAATGTAAAGGTATCTGGGTGAGCCAATCGCAATCACGAATCCTGATGCAGAAAAGTAAAGGTATCCGGCCGAGGCTATCGCAGTCACGGATACTGATGCAGAATATAAAGGTAACCGGGCGGGGCTATTGCAGTCACGGACGCTGATGCAGAAAAGTAAAGGTAACCGGGCGGGGCTATCGCAGTCACGGACGTTGGTCCAGAAATGTAAAGGTATCCGGGCGAGGCTATAACAGTCACGGACAGTGATCCAGAAATGTAAACGTATCCGCGCGAGGCTATTGCAGTCACGGATACTGATGCAGAAAAGCAAACGTATGCGGGCGAGGCTATCACACTCACGGACGTTGGTCCAGAAATGTAAAGGTATCCGGGCGAGGCTATCGCAGTCACGGATACTGATGCAGAAAAGTAAAGGTATATGGGTGAGGCAATCGTAATCACAGACGTTGATGCAGAAATGTAAAGGTATCTAGGCGAGGTTATCGTAGTCACGGATACTGATGCAGAATATAATTGTAACCGGGTGGGGCTATTGCAGTCACGGACGCTGATGCAGAAATGTAAAGGTATCCGGGAGAGGCAATCGCAATCACGGATCCTGATGCAGAAAAGTAAAGGTATCCGGGCGAGGCTATCACAGTCACGGACGTTGATGCAGAAATATAAAGGTATCCGGGCGAGGTTATCGTAGTCACGGATGCTGATGCAGAAATGTAAAGGTATTCGGGTGAGGCTATAGCAGTCACGACGCTGATGAAGAAATTTAAAGGTATCCGGGCGAGGCTATCGCAGTCACGGACGTTGATTTAGTAATGTAAAGGTATCTTGGCGAGGCTATCGCATTCACGGACGCTGATGCAGAAATGTAAAGGTATCCGGGCGAGGCTATCATAGTCACGGACGCTGATGCAGAAATGTAAAGGTATCCCGGCGAGGCTTTCGTAGTCACGGATACTGATGCAG
This sequence comes from Viola odorata, assembly GCA_963691705.1. NCBI lineage: Eukaryota > Viridiplantae > Streptophyta > Magnoliopsida > Malpighiales > Violaceae > Viola > Viola odorata. The sequence goes on from OY829537.1 coordinate 39,334,365, forward strand.
AATATAAAGGTAACCGGGCGGGGCTATCGCAGTCACGGACGCTGATGCAGAAATGTAAAGGTATCCGGGCGAGGCAATCGCAATCACGGATCTTGATGCAGAAAAGTAAAGGTCTCCGGGCGAGGCTATCGCAGTCACGGATACTGATGCAGAAATGTAAAGGTATTCGAGCGAGGCTATCGCAATCACGGAGACTAATGCAGAAAAGTAAAGGTATCCGGGCGAGGCTATTGCAGTCACGGACGCTGATGCAGAAATGTAAAGGTATCTGGGTGAGCCAATCGCAATCACGAATCCTGATGCAGAAAAGTAAAGGTATCCGGCCGAGGCTATCGCAGTCACGGATACTGATGCAGAATATAAAGGTAACCGGGCGGGGCTATTGCAGTCACGGACGCTGATGCAGAAAAGTAAAGGTAACCGGGCGGGGCTATCGCAGTCACGGACGTTGGTCCAGAAATGTAAAGGTATCCGGGCGAGGCTATAACAGTCACGGACAGTGATCCAGAAATGTAAAGGTATCCGCGCGAGGCTATTGCAGTCACGGATACTGATGCAGAAAAGTAAAGGTATGCGGGCGAGGCTATCACACTCACGGACGTTGGTCTAGAAATGTAAAGGTATCCGGGCGAGGCTATCGTAGTCACGGATACTGATGCAGAAACTAAAGGTATCCGGGGGAGTCTAGCACAATCACGGATTCTAATGCAGAAAAGTAAAGGTATCCGGGCGAGGCTATCCCAGGCACGGACGTTGATGCAGAAATGTAAAGGTATCTGGGCGAGGCTATCGTAGTCACGGATACTGATGCAGAATATAAAGGTAACCGGGCGGGGCTATTGCAGTCACGGACGCTGATGCAGAAAAGTAAAGGTAACCGGGCGGGGCTATCGCAGTCACGGACGCTGATACAGAAAAGTAAAGATATCCGGGCGAGGGTATCGCAGTCACGGATACTGATGCAGAAATGTAAAGGTATCTGGGCGAGGCTATCATAGTCACGGATACTAATGCAGAATATAAAGGTAACCGGCCAGGGCTATCGCAGTCACGGACGCTGATGCAGAAATGTAAAGGAATCCGGGAGAGGCAATCGCAATCACGGATCCTGATGCAGAAAAGTAAAGGTATCCGGGCGAGGCTATAACAGTCACGGACATTGATCCAGAAATGTAAAGGTATCCGCGCGAGGCTATTGCAGTCACGGATACTGATGCAGAAACTAAAGGTATCCGGGGGAGTCTAGCATAATCACGGATTCTAATGCAGAAAAGTAAAGGTTTCCGGGCGAGGCTATCGCAGTCACGGACGTTGATGCAGAAATGTAAAGTTATCTGGGCGAGTCTATCGTAGTCACGGATACTGATGCAGAATATAAAGGTAACCGGGCGGGGCTATCGCAGTCACGGACGCTGATGCAGAAATGTAAAGGTATCCGGGCGACGCAATCGCAATCACGGATCCTGATGCAGAAAAGTAAAGGTATCCGGCCGAGGCTATCGCAGTCACGGATACTGATGCAGAAAAGTAAAGTTATATGGGTGAGGCAATCGCAATCACAGACGTTGATGCAGAAATGTAAAGGTATCTAGGCGAGGCTATCGTAGTCACGGATACTGATGCAGAATATAATTGTAACCGGGCGGGGCTATTGCAGTCACGGACGCTGATGCAGAAATGTAAAGGTATCCGGGAGACGCAATCGCAATCACGGATCCTGATGCAGAAAAGTAAAGGTATCCGGGCGAGGCTATCACAGTCACGGACGTTGATCCAGAAATGTAAAGGTATCCGGGCGAGGCTATCGCAGTCACGGATACTGATGCAGAAAATAAAAGGTATCCGGGCGAGGTAATCGCACTCACGGATCCTGATGCAGAAAAGTAAAGGTATCCGGGCGAGGCTATCGCAGTCACGGACGTTGATGCAGAAATGTAAAGGTATCTAGGCGAGGCTATTGTAGTCACGGATACTGATGCAGAATATAATTGTAACCGGGTGGGGCTATTGCAGTCACGGACGCTGATGCAGAAATGTAAAGGTATCCGGGAGAGGCAATCGCAATCACGGATCCTGATGCAGAAAAGTAAAGGTATCCGGGCGAGGCTATCACAGTCACGGACGTTGATGCAGAAATATAAAGGTATCCGGGCGAGGTTATCGTAGTAACGGATGCTGATGCAGAAATGTAAAGGTATTCGGGTGAGGCTATAGCAGTCACGACGCTGATGAAGAAATTTAAAGGTATCCGGGCGAGGCTATCGCAGTCACGGACGTTGATTTAGTAATGTAAAGGTATCTTGGCGAGGCTATCGCATTCACGGACGCTGATGCAGAAATGTAAAGGTATCCGGGCGAGGCTATCATAGTCACGGACGCTGATGCAGAAATGTAAAGGTATCCCGGCGAGGCTTTCGTAGTCACGGATACTGATGCAGAATATAAAGGTAACCGGGCGGGGCTATCGCAGTCACGGACGCTGATGCAGAAATGTAAAGGTATCCGGGCGAGGCAATCGCAATCACGGATCTTGATGCAGAAAAGTAAAGGTCTCCGGGCGAGGCTATCGCAGTCACGGATACTGATGCAGAAATGTAAAGGTATTCGAGCGAGGCTATCGCAATCACGGAGACTAATGCAGAAAAGTAAAGGTATCCGGGCGAGGCTATTGCAGTCACGGACGCTGATGCAGAAATGTAAAGGTATCTGGGTGAGCCAATCGCAATCACGAATCCTGATGCAGAAAAGTAAAGGTATCCGGCCGAGGCTATCGCAGTCACGGATACTGATGCAGAATATAAAGGTAACCGGGCGGGGCTATTGCAGTCACGGACGCTGATGCAGAAAAGTAAAGGTAACCGGGCGGGGCTATCGCAGTCACGGACGTTGGTCCAGAAATGTAAAGGTATCCGGGCGAGGCTATAACAGTCACGGACAGTGATCCAGAAATGTAAAGGTATCCGCGCGAGGCTATTGCAGTCACGGATACTGATGCAGAAAAGTAAAGGTATGCGGGCGAGGCTATCACACTCACGGACGTTGGTCCAGAAATGTAAAGGTATCCGGGCGAGGCTATCGTAGTCACGGATACTGATGCAGAAACTAAAGGTATCCGGGGGAGTCTAGCACAATCACGGATTCTAATGCAGAAAAGTAAAGGTATCCGGGCGAGGCTATCCCAGGCACGGACGTTGATGCAGAAATGTAAAGGTATCTGGGCGAGGCAATCGTAGTCACGGATACTGATGCAGAATATAAAGGTAACCGGGCGGGGCTATTGCAGTCACGGACGCTGATGCAGAAAAGTAAAGGTAACCGGGCGGGGCTATCGCAGTCACGGACGCTGATACAGAAAAGTAAAGATATCCGGGCGAGGGTATCGCAGTCACGGATACTGATGCAGAAATGTAAAGGTATCTGGGCGAGGCTATCATAGTCACGGATACTAATGCAGAATATAAAGGTAACCGGCCAGGGCTATCGCAGTCACGGACGCTGATGCAGAAATGTAAAGGAATCCGGGAGAGGCAATCGCAATCACGGATCCTGATGCAGAAAAGTAAAGGTATCCGGGCGAGGCTATAACAGTCACGGACATTGATCCAGAAATGTAAAGGTATCCGCGCGAGGCTATTGCAGTCACGGATACTGATGCAGAAACTAAAGGTATCCGGGGGAGTCTAGCATAATCACGGATTCTAATGCAGAAAAGTAAAGGTTTCCGGGCGAGGCTATCGCAGTCACGGACGTTGATGCAGAAATGTAAAGTTATCTGGGCGAGTCTATCGTAGTCACGGATACTGATGCAGAATATAAAGGTAACCGGGCGGGGCTATCGCAGTCACGGACGCTGATGCAGAAATGTAAAGGTATCCGGGCGACGCAATCGCAATCACGGATCCTGATGCAGAAAAGTAAAGGTATCCGACCGAGGCTATCGCAGTCACGGATACTGATGCAGAAAAGTAAAGTTATATGGGTGAGGCAATCGCAATCACAGACGTTGATGCAGAAATGTAAAGGTATCTAGGCGAGGCTATCGTAGTCACGGATACTGATGCAGAATATAATTGTAACCGGGCGGGGCTATTGCAGTCACGGACGCTGATGCAGAAATGTAAAGGTATCCGGGAGACGCAATCGCAATCACGGATCCTGATGCAGAAAAGTAAAGGTATCCGGGCGAGGCTATCACAGTCACGGACGTTGATCCAGAAATGTAAAGGTATCCGGGCGAGGCTATCGCAGTCACGGATACTGATGCAGAAAATAAAAGGTATCCGGGCGAGGTAATCGCACTCACGGATCCTGATGCAGAAAAGTAAAGGTATCCGGGCGAGGCTATCGCAGTCACGGACGCTGATGCAGAAATGTAAAGGTATCTAGGCGAGGCTATTGTAGTCACGGATACTGATGCAGAATATAATTGTAACCGGGTGGGGCTATTGCAGTCACGGACGCTGATGCAGAAATGTAAAGGTATCCGGGAGAGGCAATCGCAATCACGGATCCTGATGCAGAAAAGTAAAGGTATCCGGGCGAGGCTATCACAGTCACGGACGTTGATGCAGAAATATAAAGGTATCCGGGCGAGGTTATCGTAGTAACGGATGCTGATGCAGAAATGTAAAGGTATTCGGGTGAGGCTATAGCAGTCACGACGCTGATGAAGAAATTTAAAGGTATCCGGGCGAGGCTATCGCAGTCACGGACGTTGATTTAGTAATGTAAAGGTATCTTGGCGAGGCTATCGCATTCACGGACGCTGATGCAGAAATGTAAAGGTATCCGGGCGAGGCTATCATAGTCACGGACGCTGATGCAGAAATGTAAAGGTATCCCGGCGAGGCTTTCGTAGTCACGGATACTGATGCAGAATATAAAGGTAACCGGGCGGGGCTATCGCAGTCACGGACGCTGATGCAGAAATGTAAAGGTATCCGGGCGAGGCAATCGCAATCACGGATCTTGATGCAGAAAAGTAAAGGTCTCCGGGCGAGGCTATCGCAGTCACGGATACTGATGCAGAAATGTAAAGGTATTCGAGCGAGGCTATCGCAATCACGGAGACTAATGCAGAAAAGTAAAGGTATCCGGGCGAGGCTATTGCAGTCACGGACGCTGATGCAGAAATGTAAAGGTATCTGGGTGAGCCAATCGCAATCACGAATCCTGATGCAGAAAAGTAAAGGTATCCGGCCGAGGCTATCGCAGTCACGGATACTGATGCAGAATATAAAGGTAACCGGGCGGGGCTATTGCAGTCACGGACGCTGATGCAGAAAAGTAAAGGTAACCGGGCGGGGCTATCGCAGTCACGGACGTTGGTCCAGAAATGTAAAGGTATCCGGGCGAGGCTATAACAGTCACGGACAGTGATCCAGAAATGTAAAGGTATCCGCGCGAGGCTATTGCAGTCACGGATACTGATGCAGAAAAGTAAAGGTATGCGGGCGAGGCTATCACACTCACGGACGTTGGTCCAGAAATGTAAAGGTATCCGGGCGAGGCTATCGTAGTCACGGATACTGATGCAGAAACTAAAGGTATCCGGGGGAGTCTAGCACAATCACGGATTCTAATGCAGAAAAGTAAAGGTATCCGGGCGAGGCTATCCCAGGCACGGACGTTGATGCAGAAATGTAAAGGTATCTGGGCGAGGCTATCGTAGTCACGGATACTGATGCAGAATATAAAGGTAACCGGGCGGGGCTATTGCAGTCACGGACGCTGATGCAGAAAAGTAAAGGTAACCGGGCGGGGCTATCGCAGTCACGGACGCTGATACAGAAAAGTAAAGATATCCGGGCGAGGGTATCGCAGTCACGGATACTGATGCAGAAATGTAAAGGTATCTGGGCGAGGCTATCATAGTCACGGATACTAATGCAGAATATAAAGGTAACCGGCCAGGGCTATCGCAGTCACGGACGCTGATGCAGAAATGTAAAGGAATCCGGGAGAGGCAATCGCAATCACGGATCCTGATGCAGAAAAGTAAAGGTATCCGGGCGAGGCTATAACAGTCACGGACATTGATCCAGAAATGTAAAGGTATCCGCGCGAGGCTATTGCAGTCACGGATACTGATGCAGAAACTAAAGGTATCCGGGGGAGTCTAGCATAATCACGGATTCTAATGCAGAAAAGTAAAGGTTTCCGGGCGAGGCTATCGCAGTCACGGACGTTGATGCAGAAATGTAAAGTTATCTGGGCGAGTCTATCGTAGTCACGGATACTGATGCAGAATATAAAGGTAACCGGGCGGGGCTATCGCAGTCACGGACGCTGATGCAGAAATGTAAAGGTATCCGGGCGACGCAATCGCAATCACGGATCCTGATGCAGAAAAGTAAAGGTATCCGGCCGAGGCTATCGCAGTCACGGATACTGATGCAGAAAAGTAAAGTTATATGGGTGAGGCAATCGCAATCACAGACGTTGATGCAGAAATGTAAAGGTATCTAGGCGAGGCTATCGTAGTCACGGATACTGATGCAGAATATAATTGTAACCGGGCGGGGCTATTGCAGTCACGGACGCTGATGCAGAAATGTAAAGGTATCCGGGAGACGCAATCGCAATCACGGATCCTGATGCAGAAAAGTAAAGGTATCCGGGCGAGGCTATCACAGTCACTAACGTTGATCCAGAAATGTAAAGGTATCCGGGCGAGGCTATCGCAGTCACGGATACTGATGCAGAAAATAAAAGGTATCCGGGCGAGGTAATCGCACTCACGGATCCTGATGCAGAAAAGTAAAGGTATCCGGGCGAGGCTATCGCAGTCACGGACGTTGATGCAGAAATGTAAAGGTCTCTAGGCGAGGCTATTGTAGTCACGGATACTGATGCAGAATATAATTGTAACCGGGTGGGGCTATTGCAGTCACGGACGCTGATGCAGAAATGTAAAGGTATCCGGGAGAGGCAATCGCAATCACGGATCCTGATACAGAAAAGTAAAGGTATCCGGGCGAGGCTATCACAGTCACGGACGTTGATGCAAAAATATAAAGGTATCCGGGCGAGGTTATCGTAGTAACGGATGCTGATGCAGAAATGTAAAGGTATTCGGGTGAGGCTATAGCAGTCACGACGCTGATGAAGAAATTTAAAGGTATCCGGGCGAGGCTATCGCAGTCACGGACGTTGATTTAGTAATGTAAAGGTATCTTGGCGAGGCTATCGCATTCACGGACGCTGATGCAGAAATGTAAAGGTATCCGGGCGAGGCTATCATAGTCACGGACGCTGATGCAGAAATGTAAAGGTATCCCGGCGAGGCTTTCGTAGTCACGGATACTGATGCAGAATATAAAGGTAACCGGGCGGGGCTATCGCAGTCACGGACGCTGATGCAGAAATGTAAAGGTATCCGGGCGAGGCAATCGCAATCACGGATCTTGATGCAGAAAAGTAAAGGTCTCCGGGCGAGGCTATCGCAGTCACGGATACTGATGCAGAAATGTAAAGGTATTCGAGCGAGGCTATCGCAATCACGGAGACTAATGCAGAAAAGTAAAGGTATCCGGGCGAGGCTATTGCAGTCACGGACGCTGATGCAGAAATGTAAAGGTATCTGGGTGAGCCAATCGCAATCACGAATCCTGATGCAGAAAAGTAAAGGTATCCGGCCGAGGCTATCGCAGTCACGGATACTGATGCAGAATATAAAGGTAACCGGGCGGGGCTATTGCAGTCACGGACGCTGATGCAGAAAAGTAAAGGTAACCGGGCGGGGCTATCGCAGTCACGGACGTTGGTCCAGAAATGTAAAGGTATCCGGGCGAGGCTATAACAGTCACGGACAGTGATCCAGAAATGTAAAGGTATCCGCGCGAGGCTATTGCAGTCTCGGATACTGATGCAGAAAAGTAAAGGTATGCGGGCGAGGCTATCACACTCACGGACGTTGGTCCAGAAATGTAAAGGTATCCGGGCGAGGCTATCGTAGTCACGGATACTGATGCAGAAACTAAACGTATCCGGGGGAGTCTAGCACAATCACGGATTCTAATGCAGAAAAGTAAAGGTATCCGGGCGAGGCTATCCCAGGCACGGACGTTGATGCAGAAATGTAAAGGTATCTGGGCGAGGCTATCGTAGTCACGGATACTGATGCAGAATATAAAGGTAACCGGGCGGGGCTATTGCAGTCACGGACGCTGATGCAGAAAAGTAAAGGTAACCGGGCGGCGCTATCGCAGTCACGGACGCTGATACAGAAAAGTAAAGATATCCGGGCGAGGGTATCGCAGTCACGGATACTGATGCAGAAATGTAAAGGTATCTGGGCGAGGCTATCATAGTCACGGATACTAATGCAGAATATAAAGGTAACCGGCCAGGGCTATCGCAGTCACGGACGCTGATGCAGAAATGTAAAGGAATCCGGGAGAGGCAATCGCAATCACGGATCCTGATGCAGAAAAGTAAAGGTATCCGGGCGAGGCTATAACAGTCACGGACATTGATCCAGAAATGTAAAGGTATCCGCGCGAGGCTATTGCAGTCACGGATACTGATGCAGAAACTAAAGGTATCCGGGGGAGTCTAGCATAATCACGGATTCTAATGCAGAAAAGTAAAGGTTTCCGGGCGAGGCTATCGCAGTCACGGACGTTGATGCAGAAATGTAAAGTTATCTGGGCGAGTCTATCGTAGTCACGGATACTGATGCAGAATATAAAGGTAACCGGGCGGGGCTATCGCAGTCACGGACGCTGATGCAGAAATGTAAAGGTATCCGGGCGACGCAATCGCAATCACGGATCCTGATGCAGAAAAGTAAAGGTATCCGGCCGAGGCTATCGCAGTCACGGATACTGATGCAGAAAAGTAAAGTTATATGGGTGAGGCAATCGCAATCACAGACGTTGATGCAGAAATGTAAAGGTATCTAGGCGAGGCTATCGTAGTCACGGATACTGATGCAGAATATAATTGTAACCGGGCGGGGCTATTGCAGTCACGGACGCTGATGCAGAAATGTAAAGGTATCCGGGAGACGCAATCGCAATCACGGATCCTGATGCAGAAAAGTAAAGGTATCCGGGCGAGGCTATCACAGTCACGGACGTTGATCCAGAAATGTAAAGGTATCCGGGCGAGGCTATCGCAGTCACGGATACTGATGCAGAAAATAAAAGGTATCCGGGCGAGGTAATCGCACTCACGGATCCTGATGCAGAAAAGTAAAGGTATCCGGGCGAGGCTATCGCAGTCACGGACGTTGATGCAGAAATGTAAAGGTCTCTAGGCGAGGCTATTGTAGTCACGGATACTGATGCAGAATATAATTGTAACCGGGTGGGGCTATTGCAGTCACGGACGCTGATGCAGAAATGTAAAGGTATCCGGGAGAGGCAATCGCAATCACGGATCCTGATACAGAAAAGTAAAGGTATCCGGGCGAGGCTATCACAGTCACGGACGTTGATGCAGAAATATAAAGGTATCCGGGCGAGGTTATCGTAGTAACGGATGCTGATGCAGAAATGTAAAGGTATTCGGGTGAGGCTATAGCAGTCACGACGCTGATGAAGAAATTTAAAGGTATCCGGGCGAGGCTATCGCAGTCACGGACGTTGATTTAGTAATGTAAAGGTATCTTGGCGAGGCTATCGCATTCACGGACGCTGATGCAGAAATGTAAAGGTATCCGGGCGAGGCTATCATAGTCACGGACGCTGATGCAGAAATGTAAAGGTATCCCGGCGAGGCTTTCGTAGTCACGGATACTGATGCAGAATATAAAGGTAACCGGGCGGGGCTATCGCAGTCACGGACGCTGATGCAGAAATGTAAAGGTATCCGGGCGAGGCAATCGCAATCACGGATCTTGATGCAGAAAAGTAAAGGTCTCCGGGCGAGGCTATCGCAGTCACGGATACTGATGCAGAAATGTAAAGGTATTCGAGCGAGGCTATCGCAATCACGGAGACTAATGCAGAAAAGTAAAGGTATCCGGGCGAGGCTATTGCAGTCACGGACGCTGATGCAGAAATGTAAAGGTATCTGGGTGAGCCAATCGCAATCACGAATCCTGATGCAGAAAAGTAAAGGTATCCGGCCGAGGCTATCGCAGTCACGGATACTGATGCAGAATATAAAGGTAACCGGGCGGGGCTATTGCAGTCACGGACGCTGATGCAGAAAAGTAAAGGTAACCGGGCGGGGCTATCGCAGTCACGGACGTTGGTCCAGAAATGTAAAGGTATCCGGGCGAGGCTATAACAGTCACGGACAGTGATCCAGAAATGTAAAGGTATCCGCGCGAGGCTATTGCAGTCTCGGATACTGATGCAGAAAAGTAAAGGTATGCGGGCGAGGCTATCACACTCACGGACGTTGGTCCAGAAATGTAAAGGTATCCGGGCGAGGCTATCGTAGTCACGGATACTGATGCAGAAACTAAACGTATCCGGGGGAGTCTAGCACAATCACGGATTCTAATGCAGAAAAGTAAAGGTATCCGGGCGAGGCTATCCCAGGCACGGACGTTGATGCAGAAATGTAAAGGTATCTGGGCGAGGCTATCGTAGTCACGGATACTGATGCAGAATATAAAGGTAACCGGGCGGGGCTATTGCAGTCACGGACGCTGATGCAGAAAAGTAAAGGTAACCGGGCGGGGCTATCGCAGTCACGGACGCTGATACAGAAAAGTAAAGATATCCGGGCGAGGGTATCGCAGTCACGGATACTGATGCAGAAATGTAAAGGTATCTGGGCGAGGCTATCATAGTCACGGATACTAATGCAGAATATAAAGGTAACCGGCCAGGGCTATCGCAGTCACGGACGCTGATGCAGAAATGTAAAGGAATCCGGGAGAGGCAATCGCAATCACGGATCCTGATGCAGAAAAGTAAAGGTATCCGGGCGAGGCTATAACAGTCACGGACATTGATCCAGAAATGTAAAGGTATCCGCGCGAGGCTATTGCAGTCACGGATACTGATGCAGAAACTAAAGGTATCCGGGGGAGTCTAGCATAATCACGGATTCTAATGCAGAAAAGTAAAGGTTTCCGGGCGAGGCTATCGCAGTCACGGACGTTGATGCAGAAATGTAAAGTTATCTGGGCGAGTCTATCGTAGTCACGGATACTGATGCAGAATATAAAGGTAACCGGGCGGGGCTATCGCAGTCACGGACGCTGATGCAGAAATGTAAAGGTATCCGGGCGACGCAATCGCAATCACGGATCCTGATGCAGAAAAGTAAAGGTATCCGGCCGAGGCTATCGCAGTCACGGATACTGATGCAGAAAAGTAAAGTTATATGGGTGAGGCAATCGCAATCACAGACGTTGATGCAGAAATGTAAAGGTATCTAGGCGAGGCTATCGTAGTCACGGATACTGATGCAGAATATAATTGTAACCGGGCGGGGCTATTGCAGTCACGGACGCTGATGCAGAAATGTAAAGGTATCCGGGAGACGCAATCGCAATCACGGATCCTGATGCAGAAAAGTAAAGGTATCCGGGCGAGGCTATCACAGTCACGGACGTTGATCCAGAAATGTAAAGGTATCCGGGCGAGGCTATCGCAGTCACGGATACTGATGCAGAAAATAAAAGGTATCCGGGCGAGGTAATCGCACTCACGGATCCTGATGCAGAAAAGTAAAGGTATCCGGGCGAGGCTATCGCAGTCACGGACGTTGATGCAGAAATGTAAAGGTATCTAGGCGAGGCTATTGTAGTCACAGATACTGATGCAGAATATAAAGGTAACCGGGCGGGGTATCGCAATCACGGATACTGATGCAGAAAAGTAAAGGTATCCGGGCGAGGCTATCGCAGTCACGGACGTTGATGCAGAAATGTAAAGGTATCTAGGCGAGGCTATTGTAGTCACGGATACTGATGCAGAAATATAAAGGTATCCGGGCGAGGCTATCGTAGTCACGGATGCTGATGCAGAAATGTAAAGGTATTCGGGTGAGGCTATAGCAGTCACGACGCTGATGAAGAAATTTAAAGGTATCCGGGCGAGGCTATCGCAGTCACGGACGTTGATTTAGTAATGTAAAGGTATCTTGGCGAGGCTATCGCATTCACGGACGCTGATGCAGAAATGTAAAGGTATCCGGGCGAGGCTATCATAGTCACGGACGCTGATGCAGAAATGTAAAGGTATCCGGGCGAGGCTTTCGTAGTCACGGATACTGATGCAGAATATAAAGGTAACCGGGCGGGGCTATCGCAGTCACGGACGCTGATGCAGAAATGTAAAGGTATCCGGGCGAGGCAATCGCAATCACGGATCTTGATGCAGAAAAGTAAAGGTATCCGTGCGAGGCTATCGCAGTCACGGATACTGATGCAGAAATGTAAAGGTATCCGAGCGAGGCTATCGCAATCACGGAGACTAATGCAGAAAAGTAAAGGTATCCGGGCGAGGCTATTGCAGTCACGGACGCTGATGCAGAAATTTAAAGGTATCTGGGTGAGCCAATCGCAATCACGGATCCTGATGCAGAAAAGTAAAGGTATCCGGCCAAGGCTATCGCAGTCATGGATACTGATACAGAAAAGTAAAGGTATCTGGGTGAGGCAATCGCAATCACGGAGCCTGATGCAGAAAAGTAAAGGTATCCGAGCGAGGCTATCACAGTCACGGACGTTGGTCCAGAAATGTAAAGGTATCCGGGTGAGGCTATCGCAGTCACGGATACTGATGCAGAAAATAAACGTATCCGGGCGAGGCAATCGCAATCACGGATCCTGATGCAGAAAAGTAAAGGTATGCGGGCGAGGCTATCACAGTCACGGACGTTGGTCCAGAAATGTAAAGGTATCCGAGCGAGGCTATCGTAGTCACGGATACTGATGCAGAAACTAAAGGTATCCGGGGGAGTCTAGCACAATCACGGATTCTAATGCAGAAAAGTAAAGGTATCCGGGCGAGGCTATCGCAGGCACGGACGTTGATGTAGAAATGTAAAGGAATCTGGGCAAGTCTATCGTAGTCACGGATACTGATGCAGAAAACTAAAGGTATCTGGGTGAGGCAATCGCAATCACGGATGTTGATGAAGAAATGTAAAGGTATCTAGGCGAGGTTATCGTAGTCACGGATACTGATGCAGAATATAATGGTAACCAGGCGGGGCTATCGCAGTCACGGACGCTGATGCAGAAATGTAAAGGTATCCGGGCGAGGGAATCGTAATCACGGATCCTGATGCAGAAAAGTAAAGGTATCCGGGCGAGGCTATCACAGTCACGGACGTTGATCCAGAAATGTAAAGGTATCCGGGCGAGGCTATCGCAGTCACGGATACTGATGCAGAAAATAAAAGGTATCCGGGCGAGGCAATCGCAATCACGGATCCTGATGCAGAAAAGTAAAGGTATCCGGGCGAGGCTATCCCAGTCACGGTCGTTGATGCAGAAATGTAAAGGTAACCGGGCGAGGCTATCGCAGACACGGACGTTGATTTAGAAATGTAAAGGTATCTTGGCGAGGCTATCGTAGTCACGGATACAGATGCAGAAATGTAAAGGTATCCAGGCAAGGCTATCGCAATCACGGAGGCTGATGTTGAAATGTAAAGGTAACCGGGCGAGGCTATCGTAGTCACGCATACTGATGCAGAATATAAAGGTAACCGGGCGGGGTTATCGCAGTCACGGACGCTGATGCAGAAATATAAAGGAATCCGGGCGAGGCTATCGTAGTCACGGATGCTGATGCAGAAATGTAAAGGTATTCGGGTGAGGCTATAGCAGTCACGACGCTGATGCAGAAATGTAAAGGTATCCGGGCGAGGCTATCGCAGACACGGACGTTGATTTAGAAATGTAAAGGTATCTTGGCGAGGCTATCGTAGTCACGGATACAGATGCAGAAATGTAAAGGTATCCAGGCAAGGCTATCGCAATCACGGAGGCTGATGTTGAAATGTAAAGGTATCCGGGCGAGGCTATCGCAGCCACGGATACTGATGCAGAAAAGTAAAGGTATCCGGGCGAGGGTATCGCAGTCATGGATACTGATGCAGAAACTAAAGCTATCCGGGGGAGTCTAGCACAATCACGGATACTAATGCTGAAAAGTAAAGGCTATCGCAGTCACGGACGTTGATGCAGAAATGTAAAGGCATCCGGGCGAGGCTATCGCAATCACAGAGCCTGATGGAGAAAAGTAAAGGTATCCGGGCGACGCTATCGCAGTCACGGATATTGATGCTGAAAATAAAAGGTATCCGGGCGAGGCAATCGCAATCACGGATCATGATGCAAAAAAGTAAAGGTACCCGGGCGAGGCTATCGCAGTCACGGGCGCTGATGCAGAAATGTAAAGGTATCCGGGCGAGGCTATCACATTTACGGAGCCTGATGCAGAGAAGTAAACGTAACCGAGCGAGGCTATCGCAGTCACGGACATTGATCTACAATTGTAAAGGTATCTGGGTGAGGCTATCGCAGTCACCGATACTGATGCAGATAATAAAGGTATCCGCGCGCGGCTAGCGCAGTCAGGGACGTTGATGCAGAAATGTAAAAGTATCCGGACGAGGCTATCGCAATCACGGATACTGATGCAGAATATAAAGGTAACCGGGCGAGGCTAGCGCAATCACGGATACTAATGCAGAAAAGTAAAGGTATCCGGGCGAGGTTATCGTAGTCACGGACGTTGACGCAGAAATGTAAAGGTATCTGGGCGACGCTATCGTAGTCACGGATACTGATGCAGAATATAAAGGTAACCGAGTGGGGCTATCGCAGTCACGGACGCTGATGCAGAAATGTAAAGGTATCCGGGCGAGGCAATCGCAGTCAGAGACGCTGATGCAGAAATGTAAAGGTATCCGGGCGTGGCTATCGCAATCACGGATCCTGATGCAGAAATGTAAAGGTATCCAGGCGAGGCAATCGCAGTCACGGATACTGATGCAGAAAAGTAAAGGTATTCGGGTGAGGCTATCGCAGTCACGGATACTGATGCAGAATATAATGGTAACCGGGCGGGGCTATCGCAGTCACGGACGCTGATGCAGAAATGTAGAGGTATCCGGGTGAGGCAATCGCAATCACGGATCCTGATGCAGAAAAGTAAAGGTATCCGGGCGAGGCTATCACAGTCATGGACGTTGATGCATAAAAGTAAAGGTATCCGGGCGAGGCTAGCACAATCACGGATACTAATGCAGAAAAGTAAATGTATCCGGGCGAGGTTATCGTAGTCACGGACGTTGATGCAGAAATGTAAAGGTATCTAGGCGAGGCTATCGTAGTCACGGATACTGATGCAGAATATAAAGGTAACCGGGCGGGGCTATCGCAGTCACGGACGCTGATGCAGAAATGTAAAGGTATCCGGGCGAGGCAATCGCAGTCAGAGACGCTGTTGCAGAAATGTAAAGGTATCCGGGCGAGGCTATCGCAGTCACAGACGCTCATGCAGAAATGTAAAGGTATCCGGGCGAGGCTATCGCAGTCACGGACGTTGATCCAGAAATGTAAAGGTATCCGGGTGAGGCTATCGCAGTCATGGATACTGATGCAGAAAATAAAGGTATCCGGGCGAGGCTATCGCAGTCACGGACATGGATGCAGAAATGTAAAGGTATCCGGGTGAGGCAATCGCAATCACGGATGCTGATGCAGAAATGAAAAGGTATCCGGGCGAGGCTATCGCAATCACGGATCCTGATGCAGAAATGTAAAGGTATCCAGGCGAGGCAATCGCAGTCACGGATACTGATGCAGAAAAGTAAAGGTATTCGGGTGAGGCTATCGTAGTCACGAATACTGATGCAGAATATAATGGTAACCGGGCGGGGCAATCGCAGTCACGGACGCTGATGCAGAAATGTAAAGGTATCCGGGTGAGCCAATCGCAATCACGGATCCTGATGCAGAAAAGTAAAGGTATGCGGGCGAGGCTATCACAGTCACGGACGTTGATCCAGAAATGTAAAGGTATCCAGGCGAGGCTATCGTAGTCACGGATACTGATGCAGAAACTAAAGGTATCCGGGGGAGTCTAGCACAATCACGGATTCTAATGCAGAAAAGTAAAGGTATCCGGGCGAGGCTATCGCAGTCACGGACGTTGATGCAGAAATGTAAAGGTATCTGGGCGAGTCTATCGTAGTCACGGATACTGATGCAGAATATAAAGGTAACCGGGCGGGGTTATCGCAGTCACGGACGCTGATGCAGAAATGTAAAGGTATCCGGCCGAGGCGATCGCAGTCACGGATACTGATGTAGAAAAGTAAAGGTATCCGGGCGAGGCTATCACAGTCACGGACATTGATCCAGAAATGTAAGGGTATCCGGGCAAGGCTATCGCAGTCACGGATACTGATGCAGAAACTAAAGGTATCCGGGGGAGTCGAGCACAATCACGGATACTAATGCAAAAAAGTAAAGGTATCCGGGCAAGGTTATCGTAGTCACGGACGTTGATGCAGAAATGTAAAGGTATCTGGGCGACGCTATCGTAGTCACGGATACTGATGCAGAATATAATGGTAACCGGGTGGGGCTATCGCAGTCACGGACGCTGATGCAGAAATGTAAAGGTATCCGGGCGACGCAATCGCAATCACGGATCCTGATGCAGAAAAGTAAAGGTATCCGACCGAGGCTATCGCAGTCACGGATACTGATGCAGAAATGTAAAGGTATCCGGGCGAGGCTATCACAGTCACGGACGCTGATGCAGAAATGTAAAGGTATCCCGGCGAGGCAATCACAATCACGGATTCTGATGCAGAAATGTAAAGGTATCCGGGCGAGACTATCGCAATCACGGATCCTGATGCAGAAAAGTAAAGGTATCCGGGCGAGGCTATCGCAGTCACGGATACTGATGCAGAATATAATGGTAACCGGGCGGGGCTATCGCAGTCACGGACGCTGATGCAGAAATGTAAAGGTATCCGGGCGAGGCAATCGAAATCACGGATCCTGATGCAGAAAAGTAAAGGTATCCGGGCGAGGCTATCACAGTCATGGACGTTGATCCATAAAAGTAAAGGTATCCGGGCGAGGCTATCGCAGTCACGGATACTGATGCAGAAACTAAAGGTATCCGGGGGAGTCTAGCACAATCACGGATACTAATGCAGAAAAGTAAAGGTATCCGGGCGAGGTTATCGCAGTCACGGACGTTGATGCAGAAATGTAAAGGTATCTAGGCGAGGCTATCGTACTCACGGATACTGATGCAGAATATAAAGGTAACCGGGCGGAGCTATCGCAGTCACGGACGCTGATGCAGAAATGTAAAGGTATCCGGGCGAGGCAATCGCAGTCAGAGACGCTGATGCAGAAATGTAAAGGTATCCGGGCGAGGCTATCGTAGTCACGGATACTGATGCAGAAACTAAAGGTATCCGGGGGAGTCTAGCACAATCACGGATTCTAATGCAGAAATGTAAAGGTAACCGGGCGGAGCTATCGCAGTCACGGACGCTGATGCAGAAATGTAAAGGTATCCGGGCGAGGCAATCGCAGTCAGAGACGCTCATGCAGAAATGTAAAGGTATCCGGGCGAGGGTATCGCAGTCACGGACGTTGATCCAGAAATGTAAAGGTATCCGGGTGAGGCTATCGCAGTCACGGATACTGATGCAGAAAATAAAGGTTTCCGGGCGAGGCAATCGCAATCACGGATCCTGATGCAGAAAAGTAAAGGTATGCGGGCGAGGCTATCACAGTCACGGACGTTGATCCAGAAATGTAAAGGTATCCGGGCGAGGCTATCGTAGTCACGGATACTGATGCAGAAACTAAAGGTATCCGGGGGAGTCTAGCACAATCACGTATTCTAATGCAGAAAAGTAAAGGTATCCGAGCGAGGCTATCGCAGTCACGGACGTTGATGCAGAAATGTAAAGGTATCTTGGCGAGTCTATCGTAGTCACGGATACTGATGAAGAATATAAAGGTAACCGGGCGGGGTTATCGCAGTCACGGACGCTGATGCAGAAATGTAAAGGTATCCGGGCGACGCAATCGCAATCACGGATCCTGATGCAGAAAAGTAAAGGTATCCGACCGAGGCTATCGCAGTCACGGATACTGATGCAGAAAAGTAATGGTATCTGGGTGAGGCAATAGCAATCACGGATGTTGATGCAGAAATGTAAAGGTATCTAGGCGAGGTTATCGTAGTCACGGATACTGATGCAGAATATAATGGTAACCGGGCGGGGCTATCGCAGTCACGGACGCTGATGGAGAAATGTAAAGGTATCCGGGCGAGGTAATCGCAATCACGGATCCTGATGCAGAAAAGTAAAGGTATCCGGGCGAGGCTATCACAGTCACGGACGTTGATCCAGAAATGTAAAGGTATCCGGGCGAGGCTATCGCAGTCACGGATACTGATGCAGAAAATAAAAGGTATCCGGGGGAGGCAATCCCAATCACGGATCCTAATGCAGAAAAGTAAAGGTATCCGGGCGAGGCTATCCCAGTCACGGTCGTTGATGCAGAAATGTAAAGGTATCTAGGCGAGGCTATCGTAGTCACGGATACTGATGCAGAATATAAAGGTAACCGGGCGGGGCTATCGCAGTTACGGACGCTGATGCAGAAATATAAAGGAATCCGGGCGAGGCTATCGTAGTCACGGATGCTGATGCAGAAATGTAAAGGTATTCGGGTGAGGCTATAGCAGTCACGACACTGATGCAGAAATGTAAAGGTATCCGGGCGAGGCTATCGCAGTCACGGACGTTGATTTAGAAATGTAAAGGTATCTTGGCGAGGCTATCGTAGTCACGGATACAGATGCAGAAATGTAAAGGTATCCAGGCAAGGCTATCGCAATCACGGAGGCTGATGTTGAAATGTAAAGGTATCCGGGCGAGGGTATCGCAGTCATGGATACTGATGCAGAAACTAAAGGTATCCGGGGGAGTCTAGCACAATCACGGATACTAATGCAGAAAAGTAAAGGTATCCGGGTGAGGCTATCGCAGTCACGGACGTTGATGCAGAAATGTAACGGCATCCGGGCGAGGCTATCGCAATCACGGAGCCTGATGCAGAAATGTAAAGGCATCCGGGCGAGGCTATCGCAATCACGGAGCCTGATGCAGAAAAGTAAAGGTATCCGGGCGAGGCTATCACATTTACAGAGCCTGATGCCGAAAAGAAAAGGTATCCGAGCGAGGCTATCGCAGTCACGGACGTTGATCTACAATTGTAAAGGTATCCGGGTGGGGCTATCGCAGTCACCGATACTGATGCAGATAATAAAGGTATCCGGGCGCGGCTAGCGCAGTCAGGGACGTTGATGCAGAAATGTAAAGGTCTGTTGTGTCTGCGCCTAGAACTGCTGTGTGCGAGATTGTCATCTCGAATCTCCTTGATATCTACTTGTCTGAATGCTCTGAAACTTGGACACAGCCTTCCTAAGACTCCAATAGGTCTTGTATATGTGCTAGATCTTTTATTGAAGCCGTTCTTCCAAGGGTTGACTCGGATGGATGTCAAACCTTGTGCTAGGTGCCTCCAAGCCACCTTCCATGTCATCCTTCGCCTGAAAGCTTGATCAAGCAGCGTCTCCTGCCTTGTCTCCATGTCTAGGGGTTGCTGAATGGTCACTGGGGTTAGCCATGGGGCTAGGATCGTATCATTCCCTTCCCCTTCGAAAAGATTCGCCCTCGAATCTGATTCTTTTAAGACAACAATTCTATCAGAATCAACAAAGGAAACACATGAAGGAAAGGGATTACCCAAGGCATCCAACTCTGATTGTTGCAACTTAGACAACTCCTTCTCCTTCAAAACATCTTGCTCTTGCTGCCCTAAAGAGAAAACGCAAGAAGAAGAAGAAAATTCCGTTCCGATCCTGGTTCCTTAGGATGCGTAGCACCAAATTTGATCTTTGTTCAAAGATGGATTTCCTGCGGAATAGATAGAATAGATAGAACTCACTTGCACAATTAAGACCTGCTGAACGCTAAGCAACAGCCAACCAAAATCCGAACAAGAGAGGGTCCTTGTGAATGATAAACTTGCACAACTAAGACCTGCTGAACGCTAAGCAACAGCCAACCAAAGTCCGAACAAGAAGATAAACAACAAGTAGGATGCAATTCCAAGATTTACTTGTATACGACTCAAGTATTGCGGACTCAAGAAGAACAAGGTTCAACCAACTTGAACAAGGGGCGGAGATTGAAGAGATTAACTCAATTTATCAAATAATAGCCAAGTTTCTAAGGAGGCCAAGTGGCTCCTTAAATAAGGTTACAAGCAAACCATAATTCCAAAATAGGAATATTACATAAAGTAAAACACTTAACTAATTAATCAATTAACTAATTAACCAATTAACTAATTAACTAATTTACTAATTATAGTAAATATAAATATATTTAAATACATTCCAGCAGCCCATGTCGAGTTCTCCATCATCGGGCCAAGGTTTGGGCCGAAACTTCAAGTTGTATGTTGTCTCGCGTACAGACTGCACGCCATAATGTTTACGTCCATAACTGATGCAGATAATAAAGGTATCCGGGCGCGGCTAGCGCAGTCAGGGACGTTGATGCAGAAATGTAAAGTTATCCGGGCGAGGCTATCGCAATCACGGATACTGATGCAGAATATAAAGGTAACCGGGCGAGGCTAGCGCAAGCACGGATACAAATGCAGAAAAGTAAAGGTGTTCGGGTGAGGCTATAGCAGTCACGACGCCGATGCAGAAATGTAAAGGTATCCGGGCGAGGCAATCGCAATCACGGATCCTGATGCAAAAAAGTAAAGATATCCGGGCGAGGCTATCGCAGTCACGGGAGTTGATGCAGAAATGTAAAGGTATCCGGGCGAGGCAATCGCAGTCACGGATACTGATGCAGAAACTAAAGGTATCCGGGGGAGTCTAGCACAATCACAGATACTAATGCAGAAGAGTAAAGGTATCCGGGCGAGGCTATCGCAGTCACGGACGTTGATGCAGAAATGTAAAGGTATCTGGGCGAGGCAATCGTAGTCACGGATACTAATGCAGAATATAAAGGTAACAGGGCGGGGCTATCGTAGTCACGGACGATGATGCAGAAATGTAAAGGTATCCAGGCGAGGCAATCGCAATCACGGATTCTGATGCAGAAATGTAAAGGTATCCGGGCGAGGCTATCGCAATCACGGATCCTAATGCAGAAATGTAAAGGTATCCAGGCGAGGCAATCGCAGTCACAGATACTGATGCAGAAAAGTAAAGGTATTCGGGTGAGGCTATCGCAGTCACGGATACTGATGCATAATATAATGGTAACCGGGCGGGGCTATCGCAGTCACGGACGCTGATGCAGAAATGTAAAGGTATCCGGGCGAGGCAATCGCAATCACGGATCCTGATGCAGAAAAGTAAAGGTATCCGGGCGAGGCTATCACAGTCACGGACGTTGATCCATAAAAGTAAAGGTATCCGGGCGAGGCTATCGCAGTCACGGATACTGATTCAGAAACTAAAGGTATCCGGGGGAGTCTAGCACAATCACGGATACTAATGCAGAAAAGTAAAGGTATCCGGGCGACGCTATCGTAGTCACGGATACTGATGCAGAATATAAAGGTAACCGGGTGGGGCTATCGCAGTCACGGACGCTGATGCAGAAATGTAAAGGTATCCAGGCGAGGCAATCGCAATCACGGATTCTGATGCAGAAATGTAAAGGTATCCGGGCGAGGCTATCGCAATCACGGATCCTGATGCAGAAATGTAAAGGTATCCAGGCGAGGCAATCGCAGTCACGGATACTGATGCAGAAAACTAAAGGTATTCGGGTGAGGCTATCGCAGTCACGGATACTGATGCATAATATAATGGTAACTGGGCGGGGCTATCGCAGTCACGGACGCTGATGCAAAAATGTAAAGGTATCCGGGCGAGGCAATCGCAATGACGGATCCTGATGCAGAAAAGTAAAGGTATCCGGGCGAGGCTATCACAGTCACGGACGTTGTTCCATAAAAGTAAAGGTATCCGGGCGAGGCTATCGCAGTCACGGATACTGATTCAGAAACTAAAGGTATCCGGGGGAGTCTAGCACAATCACGGATTCTAATGCAGAAAAGTAAAGGTATCCGGGCGAGGCTATCGCAGTCACGGACGTTGATGCAGAAATGTAAAGGTATCTGGGCGAGTCTATCGTAGTCACGGATACTGCTACAGAAAAGTAAAGGAATCCGGGCGAGGCTATCGTAGTCACGAATGCTGATGTAGAAATGTAAAGGTATTCAGGTAAGGCTATCGCAGTCATGGACGCTGATGCAGAAATGTAAAGGTATCCGGGCGAGGCTGTCGCAGTCACGGATACTGATACAGAAAAGTAAAGGAATCCGGGTGAGGCTATCGCCGTCACGGACGCTGATGCAGAAATGTAAAGGTACTCAGGCGAGGCTATCGCAGTCACGGACGCTGATGCAGAAATGTAAAGGTATCCGGGCGAGGCTAGCGCACTCACAGACCCTGATGAACAAAATAAAGGTATCCGGACGAGGCTATCGCAGTCATGGACGCTGATGCAGAAATGTAAAGGTATCCGGGCGAGGCTGTCGCAGTCACGGATACTGATTCAGAAATGTAAAGGTATCCGAGTGAGGCTTTCGCAGTCACGGACGCTGATGCAGAAATGTAAAGGTATCCGTGCGAGGCTAGCGCACTCACGGATCTTGATGAAGAAAATAAAGGTATCCGGGCGAGGCTATCGCAGTCACGGACGTTGATAAGAAATGTAAAGGTATCCGGGCGAGGCTGTCGCAGTCAGGGATACTGATACAGAAAAGTAAAGGAATCCGGGCGAGGCTATCGCAGTCACGGACGCTGATGCAGAAATGTAAAGGAATCCGGGTGAGGCTATCATAGTCACGGATACTTATGCAGAAAAATTAAAGGTATCCGGGCGAGGATGTCGCAGTCACGGATACTGATACAGAAAAGTAAAGAAATCCGGAGAGGCTGTCGCAGTCACAGATACTGATACAGAAGAGTAAAGGAATCCGGGCGAGGCTATCGCAGTCACGGATACTGATTCAGAAATGTAAAGGTATCCGGGCGAGGCTTTCGCAGTCACGGACGCTGATGCAGAAATGTAAAGGTATCCGAGTGAGGCTATCCCAGTCACGGACGATGATGCAGAAATGTACAGGTATCCGGGCGAGGCTATCGCAGTCACGGACGCTGATGCAGAAAAGTAAAGGTATCCGGGCGAGGCTATCATAGTCACGAATCCTTATGCAAAAAAATTAAAGGTATCCGGGCGAGGATGTCGCAGTCACGGATACTGATACAGAAAATTAAAGGAATCCGGGGAGGCTGTCGCAGTCACGGATACTGATACAGAAAAATAAAGGAATCCGGGCGAGGCTATCGGAGTCACGGACACTGATGCAGAAAAGTAAAGGTATCCGGGCGAGGCTATCGCAGTCAAGGACGCTGATGCAGAAATGTAAAGGAATCCGAGCAAGGCTATCGTAGTCACGGATCCTGATACAGAAAAGTAAAGGAATCCGGGCGAGGCTATCGTAGTCACGGATACTGATACAGAAAAGTAAAGGAATCCGGGCGAGGCTATCGTAGTCACGGATGCTGATGTAGAAATGTAAAGGTATTCAGGCGAGGCTATCGCAGTAATGGACGCTGATGCAGAAATGTAAAGGTATCCGGGCGAGGCTGTCGCAGTCACGGATACTGATACAGAAAAGTAAAGGAATCCGGGCGAGGCTATCGCCGTCACGGACGCTGATGCAGAAATGTAAAGGTACTCAGGCGCGGCTATCGCAGTCACGGACGCTGATGCAGAAATGTAAAGGTATCCGGGCGAGGCTATCGCAGTCACGGATACTGATACAGAAAAGTAAAGGAATCCGGGCGAGGCTATCGCTGTCACGGACGCTGATGCAGAAATGTAAAGGTACTCAGGCGCGGCTATCGCAGTCACGGACGCTGATGCAGAAATGTAAAGGTATCCGGGCGAGGCTAGCGCACTCACAGATCCTGATGAACAAAATAAAGGTATCCGGACGAGGCTATCGCAGTCATGGACGCTGATGCAGAAATGTAAAGGTATCCGGGCGAGGCTGTCGCAGTCACGGATACTGATTCAGAAATGTAAAGGTATCCGGGTGAGGCTTTCGCAGTCACGGACGCTGATGCAGAAATGTAAAGGTATCCGTGCGAGGCTAGCGCACTCACGGATCTTGATGAAGAAAATAAAGGTATCCGGGCGAGGCTATCGCAGTCACGGACGCTGATAAGAAATGTAAAGGTATCCGGGCGAGGCTGTCGCAGTCACGGATACTGATACAGAAAAGTAAAGGAATCTGGGCGAGGCTATCGCAGTCACGGACGCTGATGCAGAAATGTAAAGGAATCCGGGTGAGGCTATCATAGTCACGGATACTTATGCAGAAAAATTAAAGGTATCCGGGCGAGGATGTCGCAGTCACGGATACTGATACAGAAAAGTAAAGAAATCCCGGGAGGCTGTCGCAGTCACAGATACTGATACAGAAGAGTAAAGGAATCCGGGCGAGGCTATCGCAGTCACGGATACTGATTCAGAAATGTAAAGGTATTCGGGCGAGGCTTTCGCAGTCACGGACGCTGATGCAGAAATGTAAAGGTATCCGGGTGAGGCTATCCCAGTCACGGACGATGATGCAGAAATGTACAGGTATCCGGGCGAGGCTATCGCAGTCACAGACGCTGATGCAGAAAAGTAAAGCAATCCGGGCGAGGCTATCGTAGTCACGGATGCTGATGTAGAAATGTAAAGGTATTCAGGCGAGGCTATCGCAGTCATGGACGCTGATGCATAAATGTAAAGGTATACGGGCGAGGCTGTCGCAGTCACGGATACTGATACAGAAAAGTAAAGGAATCCGGGCGAGGCTATCGCCGTCACGGACGCTGATGCAGAAATGTAAAGGTATCCAGGCGCGGCTATCGCAGTCACGGACGCTGATGCAGAAATGTAAAGGTATCCGGGCGAGGCTATCACATTTACGGAGCCTGATGCAGAGAAGTAAACGTAACCGAGCGAGGCTATCGCAGTCACGGATATTGATGCTGAAAATAAAAGGTATCCGGGCGAGGCAATCGCAATCACGGATCATGATGCAAAAAAGTAAAGGTACCCGGGCGAGGCTATCGCAGTCACGGGCGCTGATGCAGAAATGTAAAGGTATCCGGGCGAGGCTATCACATTTACGGAGCCTGATGCAGAGAAGTAAACGTAACCGAGCGAGGCTATCGCAGTCACGGACATTGATCTACAATTGTAAAGGTATCTGGGTGAGGCTATCGCAGTCACCGATACTGATGCAGATAATAAAGGTATCCGCGCGCGGCTAGCGCAGTCAGGGACGTTGATGCAGAAATGTAAAGGTATCCGGGCGAGGCTATCGCAATCACGGATACTGATGCAGAATATAAAGGTAACCGGGCGAGGCTAGCGCAATCACGGATACTAATGCAGAAAAGTAAAGGTATCCGGGCGAGGTTATCGTAGTCACGGCGTTGATGCAGAAATGTAAAGGTATCTGGGCGACGCTATCGTAGTCACGGATACTGATGCAGAATATAAAGGTAACCGAGTGGGGCTATCGCAGTCACGGACGGTGATGCAGAAATGTAAAGGTATCCGGGCGAGGCAATCGCAGTCAGAGACGCTGATGCAGAAATGTAAAGGTATCCGGGCGAGGCTATCGCAATCACGGATCCTGATGCAGAAATGTAAAGGTATCCAGGCGAGGCAATCGCAGTCACGGATACTGATGCAGAAAAGTAAAGGTATTCGGGTGAGGCTATCGCAGTCACGGATACTGATGCAGAATATAATGGTAACCGGGCGGGGCTATCGCAGTCACGGACGCTGATGCAGAAATGTAGAGGTATCCGGGTGAGGCAATCGCAATCACGGATCCTGATGCAGAAAAGTAAAGGTATCCGGGCGAGGCTATCACAGTCATGGACGTTGATGCATAAAAGTAAAGGTATCCGGGCGAGGCTAGCACAATCACGGATACTAATGCAGAAAAGTAAATGTATCCGGGCGAGGTTATCGTAGTCACGGACGTTGATGCAGAAATGTAAAGGTATCTAGGCGAGGCTATCGTAGTCACGGATACTGATGCAGAATATAAAGGTAACCGGGCGGGGCTATCGCAGTCACGGACGCTGATGCAGAAATGTAAAGGTATCCGGGCGAGGCAATCGCAGTCAGAGACGCTGATGCAGAAATGTAAAGGTATCCGGGCGAGGCTATCGCAGTCACAGACGCTCATGCAGAAATGTAAAGGTATCCGGGCGAGGCTATCGCAGTCACGGGCGTTGATCCAGAAATGTAAAGGTATCCGGGTGAGGCTATCGCAGTCACGGATACTGATGCAGAAAATAAAGGTATCCGGGCGAGGCTATCGCAGTCACGGACATGGATGCAGAAATGTAAAGGTATCCGGGTGAGGCAATCGCAATCACGGATGCTGATGCAGAAATGAAAAGGTATCCGGGCGAGGCTATCGCAATCACGGATCCTGATGCAGAAATGTAAAGGTATCCAGGCGAGGCAATCGCAGTCACGGATACTGATGCAGAAAAGTAAAGGTATTCGGGTGAGGCTATCGCAGTCACGAATACTGATGCAGAATATAATGGTAACCGGGCGGGGCAATCGCAGTCACGGACGCTGATGCAGAAATGTAAAGGTATCCGGGTGAGGCAATCGCAATCACGGATCCTGATGCAGAAAAGTAAAGGTATGCGGGCGAGGCTATCACAGTCACGGACGTTGATCCAGAAATGTAAAGGTATCCAGGCGAGGCTATCGTAGTCACGGATACTGATGCAGAAACTAAAGGTATCCAGGGGAGTCTAGCACAATCACGGATTCTAATGCAGAAAAGTAAAGGTATCCGGGCGAGGCTATCGCAGTCACGGACGTTGATGCAGACATGTAAAGGTATCTGGGCGAGTCTATCGTAGTCACGGATACTGATGCAGAATATAAAGGTAACCGGGCGGGGTTATCGCAGTCACGGACGCTGATGCAGAAATGTAAAGGTATCCGGCCGAGGCGATCGCAGTCACGGATACAGATGTAGAAAAGTAAAGGTATCCGGGCGAGGCTATCACAGTCACGGACATTGATCCAGAAATGTAAGGGTATCCGGGCGAGGCTATCGCAGTCACGGATACTGATGCAGAAACTAAAGGTATCCGGGGGAGTCGAGCATAATCACGGATACTAATGCAAAAAAGTAAAGGCATCCGGGCAAGGTTATCGTAGTCACGGACGTTGATGCAGAAATGTAAAGGTATCTGGGCGACGCTATCGTAGTCACGGATACTGATGCAGAATATAAAGGTAACCGGGTGGGGCTATCGCAGTCACGGACGCTGATGCAGAAATGTAAAGGTATCCGGGCGACGCAATCGCAATCACGGATCCTGATGCAGAAAAGTAAAGGTATCCGACCGAGGCTATCGCAGTCACGGATACTGATGCAGAAATGTAAAGGTATCCGGGCGAGGCTATCACAGTCACGGACGCTGATGCAGAAATGTAAAGGTATCCCGGCGAGGCAATCACAATCACGGATTCTGATGCAGAAATGTAAAGGTATCCGGGCGAGACTATCGCAATCACGGATCCTGATGCAGAAAATTAAAGGTATCCGGGCGAGGCTATCGCAGTCACGGATACTGATGCAGAATATAATGGTAACCGGGTGGGGCTATCGCAGTCACGGACGCTGATGCAGAAATGTAAAGGTATCCGGGCGAGGCAATCGAAATCACGGATCCTGATGCAGAAAAGTAAAGGTATCCGGGCGAGGCTATCACAGTCATGGACGTTGATCCATAAAAGTAAAGGTATCCGGGCGAGGCTATCGCAATCACGGATACTGATGCAGAAACTAAAGGTATCCGGGGGAGTCTAGCACAATCACGGATACTAATGCAGAAAAGTAAAGGTATCCGGGCGAGTTTATCGCAGTCACGGACGTTGATGCAGAAATGTAAAGGTATCTAGGCGAGGCTATCGTAGTCACGGATACTGATGCAGAATATAAAGGTAACCGGGCGGAGCTATCGCAGTCACGGACGCTGATGCAGAAATGTAAAGGTATCCGGGCGAGGCAATCGCAGTCAGAGACGCTGATGCAGAAATGTAAAGGTATCCGGGCGAGGCTATCGTAGTCACGGATACTGATGCAGAAACTAAAGGTATCCGGGGGAGTCTAGCACAATCACGGATTCTAATGCAGAAATGTAAAGGTAACCGGGCGGAGCTATCGCAGTCACGGACGCTGATGCAGAAATGTAAAGGTATCCGGGCGAGGCAATCGCAGTCAGAGACGCTCATGCAGAAATGTAAAGGTATCCGGGCGAGGGTATCGCAGTCACGGACGTTGATCCAGAAATGTAAAGGTATCCGGGTGAGGCTATCGCAGTCACGGATACTGATGCAGAAAATAAAGGTTTCCGGGCGAGGCAATCGCAATCACGGATCCTGATGCAGAAAAGTAAAGGTATGCGGGCGAGGCTATCACAGTCACGGACGTTGATCCAGAAATGTAAAGGTATCCGGGCGAGGCTATCGTAGTCACGGATACTGATGCAGAAACTAAAGGTATCCGGGGGAGTCTAGCACAATCACGGATTCTAATGCAGAAAAGTAAAGGTATCCGAGCGAGGTTATCGCAGTCACGGACGTTGATGCAGAAATGTAAAGGTATCTGGGCGAGTCTATCGTAGTCACGGATACTGATGAAGAATATAAAGGTAACCGGGCGGGGTTATCGCAGTCACGGACGCTGATGCAGAAATGTAAAGGTATCCGGGCGACGCAATCGCAATCACGGATCCTGATGCAGAAAAGTAAAGGTATCCGACCGAGGCTATCGCAGTCACGGATACTGATGCAGAAAAGTAATGGTATCTGGGTGAGGCAATAGCAATCACGGATGTTGATGCAGAAATGTAAAGGTATCTAGGCGAGGTTATCGTAGTCACGGATACTGATGCAGAATATAATGGTAACCGGGCGGGGCTATCGCAGTCACGGACGCTGATGCAGAAATGTAAAGGTATCCGGGCGAGGTAATCGCAATCACGGATCCTGATGCAGAAAAGTAAAGGTATCCGGGCGAGGCTATCACAGTCACGGACGTTGATCCAGAAATGTAAAGGTATCCGGGCGAGGCTATCGCAGTCACGGATACTGATGCAGAAAATAAAAGGTATCCGGGGGAGGCAATCCCAATCACGGATCCTAATGCAGAAAAGTAAAGGTATCCGGGCGAGGCTATCCCAGTCACGGTCGTTGATGCAGAAATGTAAAGGTATCTAGGCGAGGCTATCGTAGTCACGGATACTGATGCAGAATATAAAGGTAACCAAAGTCCGAACAAGAAGATAAACAACAAGTAGGATGCAATTCCAAGATTTACTTGTATACGACTCAAGTATTGCGGACTCAAGAAGAACAAGGTTCAACCAACTTGAACAAGGGGCGGAGATTGAAGAGATTAACTCAATTTATCAAATAATAGCCAAGTTTCTAAGGAGGCCAAGTGGCTCCTTAAATAAGGTTACAAGCAAACCATAATTCCAAAATAGGAATATTACATAAAGTAAAACACTTAACTAATTAATCAATTAACTAATTAACCAATTAACTAATTAACTAATTTACTAATTATAGTAAATATAAATATATTTAAATACATTCCAGCAGCCCATGTCGAGTTCTCCATCATCGGGCCAAGGTTTGGGCCGAAACTTCAAGTTGTATGTTGTCTCGCGTACAGACTGCACGCCATAATGTTTACGTCCATAACTGATGCAGATAATAAAGGTATCCAGGCGCGGCTAGCGCAGTCAGGGACGTTGATGCAGAAATGTAAAGTTATCCGGGCGAGGCTATCGCAATCACGGATACTGATGCAGAATATAAAGGTAACCGGGCGAGGCTAGCGCAAGCACGGATACAAATGCAGAAAAGTAAAGGTGTTCGGGTGAGGCTATAGCAGTCACGACGCCGATGCAGAAATGTAAAGGTATCCGGGCGAGGCAATCGCAATCACGGATCCTGATGCAAAAAAGTAAAGATATCCGGGCGAGGCTATCGCAGTCACGGGAGTTGATGCAGAAATGTAAAGGTATCCGGGCGAGGCAATCGCAGTCACGGATACTGATGCAGAAACTAAAGGTATCCGGGGGAGTCTAGCACAATCACAGATACTAATGCAGAAGAGTAAAGGTATCCGGGCGAGGCTATCGCAGTCACGGACGTTGATGCAGAAATGTAAAGGTATCTGGGCGAGGCAATCGTAGTCACGGATACTAATGCAGAATATAAAGGTAACAGGGCGGGGCTATCGTAGTCACGGACGATGATGCAGAAATGTAAAGGTATCCAGGCGAGGCAATCGCAATCACGGATTCTGATGCAGAAATGTAAAGGTATCCGGGCGAGGCTATCGCAATCACGGATCCTAATGCAGAAATGTAAAGGTATCCAGGCGAGGCAATCGCAGTCACAGATACTGATGCAGAAAAGTAAAGGTATTCGGGTGAGGCTATCGCAGTCACGGATACTGATGCATAATATAATGGTAACCGGGCGGGGCTATCGCAGTCACGGACGCTGATGCAGAAATGTAAAGGTATCCGGGCGAGGCAATCGCAATCACGGATCCTGATGCAGAAAAGTAAAGGTATCCGGGCGAGGCTATCACAGTCACGGACGTTGATCCATAAAAGTAAAGGTATCCGGGCGAGGCTATCGCAGTCACGGATACTGATTCAGAAACTAAAGGTATCCGGGGGAGTCTAGCACAATCACGGATACTAATGCAGAAAAGTAAAGGTATCCGGGCGACGCTATCGTAGTCACGGATACTGATGCAGAATATAAAGGTAACCGGGTGGGGCTATCGCAGTCACGGACGCTGATGCAGAAATGTAAAGGTATCCAGGCGAGGCAATCGCAATCACGGATTCTGATGCAGAAATGTAAAGATATCCGGGCGAGGCTATCGCAATCACGGATCCTGATGCAGAAATGTAAAGGTATCCAGGCGAGGCAATCGCAGTCACGGATACTGATGCAGAAAACTAAAGGTATTCGGGTGAGGCTATCGCAGTCACGGATACTGATGCATAATATAATGGTAACTGGGCGGGGCTATCGCAGTCACGGACGCTGATGCAAAAATGTAAAGGTATCCGGGCGAGGCAATCGCAATCACGGATCCTGATGCAGAAAAGTAAAGGTATCCGGGCGAGGCTATCACAGTCACGGACGTTGTTCCATAAAAGTAAAGGTATCCGGGCGAGGCTATCGCAGTCACGGATACTGATTCAGAAACTAAAGGTATCCGGGGGAGTCTAGCACAATCACGGATTCTAATGCAGAAAAGTAAAGGTATCCGTGCGAGGCTATCGCAGTCACGGACGTTGATGCAGAAATGTAAAGGTATCTGGGCGAGTCTATCGTAGTCACGGATACTGCTACAGAAAAGTAAAGGAATCCGGGCGAGGCTATCGTAGTCACGAATGCTGATGTAGAAATGTAAAGGTATTCAGGTAAGGCTATCGCAGTCATGGACGCTGATGCAGAAATGTAAAGGTATCCGGGCGAGGCTGTCGCAGTCACGGATACTGATACAGAAAAGTAAAGGAATCCGGGTGAGGCTATCGCCGTCACGGACGCTGATGCAGAAATGTAAAGGTACTCAGGCGCGGCTATCGCAGTCACGGACGCTGATGCAGAAATGTAAAGGTATCCGGGCGAGGCTAGCGCACTCACAGATCCTGATGAACAAAATAAAGGTATCCGGACGTGGCTATCGCAGTCATGGACGCTGATGCAGAAATGTAAAGGTATCCGGGCGAGGCTGTCGCAGTCACGGATACTGATTCAGAAATGTAAAGGTATCCGAGTGAGGCTTTCGCAGTCACGGACGCTGATGCAGAAATGTAAAGGTATCCGTGCGAGGCTAGCGCACTCACGGATCTTGATGAAGAAAATAAAGGTATCCGGGCGAGGCTATCGCAGTCACGGACGTTGATAAGAAATGTAAAGGTATCCGGGCGAGGCTGTCGCAGTCAGGGATACTGATACAGAAAAGTAAAGGAATCCGGGCGAGGCTATCGCAGTCACGGACGCTGATGCAGAAATGTAAAGGAATCCGGGTGAGGCTATCATAGTCACGGATACTTATGCAGAAAAATTAAAGGTATCCGGGCGAGGATGTCGCAGTCACGGATACTGATACAGAAAAGTAAAGAAATCCGGAGAGGCTGTCGCAGTCACAGATACTGATACAGAAGAGTAAAGGAATCCGGGCGAGGCTATCGCAGTCACGGATACTGATTCAGAAATGTAAAGGTATCCGGGCGAGGCTTTCGCAGTCACGGACGCTGATGCAGAAATGTAAAGGTATCCGAGTGAGGCTATCCCAGTCACGGACGATGATGCAGAAATGTACAGGTATCCGGGCGAGGCTATCGCAGTCACGGACGCTGATGCAGAAAAGTAAAGGTATCCGGGCGAGGCTATCATAGTCACGAATCCTTATGCAAAAAAATTAAAGGTATCCGGGCGAGGATGTCGCAGTCACGGATACTGATACAGAAAATTAAAGGAATCCGGGGAGGCTGTCGCAGTCACGGATACTGATACAGAAAAATAAAGGAATCCGGGCGAGGCTATCGGAGTCACGGACACTGATGCAGAAAAGTAAAGGTATCCGGGCGAGGCTATCGCAGTCAAGGACGCTGATGCAGAAATGTAAAGGAATCCGAGCAAGGCTATCGTAGTCTCGGATCCTGATACAGAAAAGTAAAGGAATCCGGGCGAGGCTATCGTAGTCACGGATACTGATACAGAAAAGTAAAGGAATCCGGGCGAGGCTATCGTAGTCACGGATGCTGATGTAGAAATGTAAAGGTATTCAGGCGAGGCTATCGCAGTAATGGACGCTGATGCAGAAATGTAAAGGTATCCGGGCGAGGCTGTCGCAGTCACGGATACTGATACAGAAAAGTAAAGGAATCCGGGCGAGGCTATCGCCGTCACGGACGCTGATGCAGAAATGTAAAGGTACTCAGGCGCGGCTATCGCAGTCACGGACGCTGATGCAGAAATGTAAAGGTATCCGGGCGAGGCTATCGCAGTCACGGATACTGATACAGAAAAGTAAAGGAATCCGGGCGAGGCTATCGCCGTCACGGACGCTGATGCAGAAATGTAAAGGTACTCAGGCGCGGCTATCGCAGTCACGGACGCTGATGCAGAAATGTAAAGGTATCCGGGCGAGGCTAGCGCACTCACAGATCCTGATGAACAAAATAAAGGTATCCGGACGAGGCTATCGCAGTCATGGACGCTGATGCAGAAATGTAAAGGTATCCGGGCGAGGCTGTCGCAGTCACGGATACTGATTCAGAAATGTAAAGGTATCCGGGTGAGGCTTTCGCAGTCACGGACGCTGATGCAGAAATGTAAAGGTATCCGTGCGAGGCTAGCGCACTCACGGATCTTGATGAAGAAAATAAAGGTATCCGGGCGAGGCTATCGCAGTCACGGACGCTGATAAGAAATGTAAAGGTATCCGGGCGAGGCTGTCGCAGTCACGGATACTGATACAGAAAAGTAAAGGAATCTGGGCGAGGCTATCGCAGTCACGGACGCTGATGCAGAAATGTAAAGGAATCCGGGTGAGGCTATCATAGTCACGGATACTTATGCAGAAAAATTAAAGGTATCCGGGCGAGGATGTCGCAGTCACGGATACTGATACAGAAAAGTAAAGAAATCCCGGGAGGCTGTCGCAGTCACAGATACTGATACAGAAGAGTAAAGGAATCCGGGCGAGGCTATCGCAGTCACGGATACTGATTCAGAAATGTAAAGGTATTCGGGCGAGGCTTTCGCAGTCACGGACGCTGATGCAGAAATGTAAAGGTATCCGGGTGAGGCTATCCCAGTCACGGACGATGATGCAGAAATGTACAGGTATCCGGGCGAGGCTATCGCAGTCACAGACGCTGATGCAGAAAAGTAAAGCAATCCGGGCGAGGCTATCGTAGTCACGGATGCTGATGTAGAAATGTAAAGGTATTCAGGCGAGGCTATCGCAGTCATGGACGCTGATGCAGAAATGTAAAGGTATACGGGCGAGGCTGTCGCAGTCACGGATACTGATACAGAAAAGTAAAGGAATCCGGGCGAGGCTATCGCCGTCACGGACGCTGATGCAGAAATGTAAAGGTATCCAGGCGCGGCTATCGCAGTCACGGACGCTGATGCAGAAATGTAAAGGTATCCGGGCGAGGCTATCACATTTACGGAGCCTGATGCAGAGAAGTAAACGTAACCGAGCGAGGCTATCGCAGTCACGGATATTGATGCTGAAAATAAAAGGTATCCGGGCGAGGCAATCGCAATCACGGATCATGATGCAAAAAAGTAAAGGTACCCGGGCGAGGCTATCGCAGTCACGGGCGCTGATGCAGAAATGTAAAGGTATCCGGGCGAGGCTATCACATTTACGGAGCCTGATGCAGAGAAGTAAACGTAACCGAGCGAGGCTATCGCAGTCACGGACATTGATCTACAATTGTAAAGGTATCTGGGTGAGGCTATCGCAGTCACCGATACTGATGCAGATAATAAAGGTATCCGCGCGCGGCTAGCGCAGTCAGGGACGTTGATGCAGAAATGTAAAGGTATCCGGGCGAGGCTATCGCAATCACGGATACTGATGCAGAATATAAAGGTAACCGGGCGAGGCTAGCGCAATCACGGATACTAATGCAGAAAAGTAAAGGTATCCGGGCGAGGTTATCGTAGTCACGGCGTTGATGCAGAAATGTAAAGGTATCTGGGCGACGCTATCGTAGTCACGGATACTGATGCAGAATATAAAGGTAACCGAGTGGGGCTATCGCAGTCACGGACGGTGATGCAGAAATGTAAAGGTATCCGGGCGAGGCAATCGCAGTCAGAGACGCTGATGCAGAAATGTAAAGGTATCCGGGCGAGGCTATCGCAATCACGGATCCTGATGCAGAAATGTAAAGGTATCCAGGCGAGGCAATCGCAGTCACGGATACTGATGCAGAAAAGTAAAGGTATTCGGGTGAGGCTATCGCAGTCACGGATACTGATGCAGAATATAATGGTAACCGGGCGGGGCTATCGCAGTCACGGACGCTGATGCAGAAATGTAGAGGTATCCGGGTGAGGCAATCGCAATCACGGATCCTGATGCAGAAAAGTAAAGGTATCCGGGCGAGGCTATCACAGTCATGGACGTTGATGGATAAAAGTAAAGGTATCCGGGCGAGGCTAGCACAATCACGGATACTAATGCAGAAAAGTAAATGTATCCGGGCGAGGTTATCGTAGTCACGGACGTTGATGCAGAAATGTAAAGGTATCTAGGCGAGGCTATCGTAGTCACGGATACTGATGCAGAATATAAAGGTAACCGGGCGGGGCTATCGCAGTCACGGACGCTGATGCAGAAATGTAAAGGTATCCGGGCGAGGCAATCGCAGTCAGAGACGCTGATGCAGAAATGTAAAGGTATCCGGGCGAGGCTATCGCAGTCACAGACGCTCATGCAGAAATGTAAAGGTATCCGGGCGAGGCTATCGCAGTCACGGGCGTTGATCCAGAAATGTAAAGGTATCCGGGTGAGGCTATCGCAGTCACGGATACTGATGCAGAAAATAAAGGTATCCGGGCGAGGCTATCGCAGTCACGGACATGGATGCAGAAATGTAAAGGTATCCGGGTGAGGCAATCGCAATCACGGATGCTGATGCAGAAATGAAAAGGTATCCGGGCGAGGCTATCGCAATCACGGATCCTGATGCAGAAATGTAAAGGTATCCAGGCGAGGCAATCGCAGTCACGGATACTGATGCAGAAAAGTAAAGGTATTCGGGTGAGGCTATCGCAGTCACGAATACTGATGCAGAATATAATGGTAACCGGGCGGGGCAATCGCAGTCACGGACGCTGATGCAGAAATGTAAAGGTATCCGGGTGAGGCAATCGCAATCACGGATCCTGATGCAGAAAAGTAAAGGTATGCGGGCGAGGCTATCACAGTCACGGACGTTGATCCAGAAATGTAAAGGTATCCAGGCGAGGCTATCGTAGTCACGGATACTGATGCAGAAACTAAAGGTATCCAGGGGAGTCTAGCACAATCACGGATTCTAATGCAGAAAAGTAAAGGTATCCGGGCGAGGCTATCGCAGTCACGGACGTTGATGCAGACATGTAAAGGTATCTGGGCGAGTCTATCGTAGTCACGGATACTGATGCAGAATATAAAGGTAACCGGGCGGGGTTATCGCAGTCACGGACGCTGATGCAGAAATGTAAAGGTATCCGGCCGAGGCGATCGCAGTCACGGATACAGATGTAGAAAAGTAAAGGTATCCGGGCGAGGCTATCACAGTCACGGACATTGATCCAGAAATGTAAGGGTATCCGGGCGAGGCTATCGCAGTCACGGATACTGATGCAGAAACTAAAGGTATCCGGGGGAGTCGAGCATAATCACGGATACTAATGCAAAAAAGTAAAGGCATCCGGGCAAGGTTATCGTAGTCACGGACGTTGATGCAGAAATGTAAAGGTATCTGGGCGACGCTATCGTAGTCACGGATACTGATGCAGAATATAAAGGTAACCGGGTAGGGCTATCGCAGTCACGGACGCTGATGCAGAAATGTAAAGGTATCCGGGCGACGCAATCGCAATCACGGATCCTGATGCAGAAAAGTAAAGGTATCCGACCGAGGCTATCGCAGTCACGGATACTGATGCAGAAATGTAAAGGTATCCGGGCGAGGCTATCACAGTCACGGACGCTGATGCAGAAATGTAAAGGTATCCCGGCGAGGCAATCACAATCACGGATTCTGATGCAGAAATGT
Source organism: Viola odorata (assembly GCA_963691705.1). NCBI lineage: Eukaryota > Viridiplantae > Streptophyta > Magnoliopsida > Malpighiales > Violaceae > Viola > Viola odorata. Next base: position 39,371,333 of record OY829537.1, read on the forward strand.
AAAGGTATCCGGGCGAGACTATCGCAATCACGGATCCTGATGCAGAAAATTAAAGGTATCCGGGCGAGGCTATCGCAGTCACGGATACTGATGCAGAATATAATGGTAACCGGGTGGGGCTATCGCAGTCACGGACGCTGATGCAGAAATGTAAAGGTATCCGGGCGAGGCAATCGAAATCACGGATCCTGATGCAGAAAAGTAAAGGTATCCGGGCGAGGCTATCACAGTCATGGACGTTGATCCATAAAAGTAAAGGTATCCGGGCGAGGCTATCGCAGTCACGGATACTGATGCAGAAACTAAAGGTATCCGGGGGAGTCTAGCACAATCACGGATACTAATGCAGAAAAGTAAAGGTATCCGGGCGAGTTTATCGCAGTCACGGACGTTGATGCAGAAATGTAAAGGTATCTAGGCGAGGCTATCGTAGTCACGGATACTGATGCAGAATATAAAGGTAACCGGGCGGAGCTATCGCAGTCACGGACGCTGATGCAGAAATGTAAAGGTATCCGGGCGAGGCAATCGCAGTCAGAGACGCTGATGCAGAAATGTAAAGGTATCCGGGCGAGGCTATCGTAGTCACGGATACTGATGCAGAAACTAAAGGTATCCGGGGGAGTCTAGCACAATCACGGATTCTAATGCAGAAATGTAAAGGTAACCGGGCGGAGCTATCGCAGTCACGGACGCTGATGCAGAAATGTAAAGGTATCCGGGCGAGGCAATCGCAGTCAGAGACGCTCATGCAGAAATGTAAAGGTATCCGGGCGAGGGTATCGCAGTCACGGACGTTGATCCAGAAATGTAAAGGTATCCGGGTGAGGCTATCGCAGTCACGGATACTGATGCAGAAAATAAAGGTTTCCGGGCGAGGCAATCGCAATCACGGATCCTGATGCAGAAAAGTAAAGGTATGCGGGCGAGGCTATCACAGTCACGGACGTTGATCCAGAAATGTAAAGGTATCCGGGCGAGGCTATCGTAGTCACGGATACTGATGCAGAAACTAAAGGTATCCGGGGGAGTCTAGCACAATCACGGATTCTAATGCAGAAAAGTAAAGGTATCCGAGCGAGGCTATCGCAGTCACGGACGTTGATGCAGAAATGTAAAGGTATCTGGGCGAGTCTATCGTAGTCACGGATACTGATGAAGAATATAAAGGTAACCGGGCGGGGTTATCGCAGTCACGGACGCTGATGCAGAAATGTAAAGGTATCCGGGCGACGCAATCGCAATCACGGATCCTGATGCAGAAAAGTAAAGGTATCCGACCGAGGCTATCGCAGTCACGGATACTGATGCAGAAAAGTAATGGTATCTGGGTGAGGCAATAGCAATCACGGATGTTGATGCAGAAATGTAAAGGTATCTAGGCGAGGTTATCGTAGTCACGGATACTGATGCAGAATATAATGGTAACCGGGCGGGGCTATCGCAGTCACGGACGCTGATGCAGAAATGTAAAGGTATCCGGGCGAGGTAATCGCAATCACGGATCCTGATGCAGAAAAGTAAAGGTATCCGGGCGAGGCTATCACAGTCACGGACGTTGATCCAGAAATGTAAAGGTATCCGGGCGAGGCTATCGCAGTCACGGATACTGATGCAGAAAATAAAAGGTATCCGGGGGAGGCAATCCCAATCACGGATCCTAATGCAGAAAAGTAAAGGTATCCGGGCGAGGCTATCCCAGTCACGGTCGTTGATGCAGAAATGTAAAGGTATCTAGGCGAGGCTATCGTAGTCACGGATACTAATGCAGAATATAAAGGTAACCGGGCGGGGCTATCGCAGTTACGGACGCTGATGCAGAAATATAAAGGAATCCGGGCGAGGCTATCGTAGTCACGGATGCTGATGCAGAAATGTAAAGGTATTCGGGTGAGGCTATAGCAGTCACGACACTGATGCAGAAATGTAAAGGTATCCGGGCGAGGCTATCGCAGTCACGGACGTTGATTTAGAAATGTAAAGGTATCTTGGCGAGGCTATCGTAGTCACGGATACAGATGCAGAAATGTAAAGGTATCCAGGCAAGGCTATCGCAATCACGGAGGCTGATGTTGAAATGTAAAGGTATCCGGGCGAGGGTATCGCAGTCATGGATACTGATGCAGAAACTAAAGGTATCCGGGGGAGTCTAGCACAATCACGGATACTAATGCAGAAAAGTAAAGGTATCCGGGTGAGGCTATCGCAGTCACGGACGTTGATGCAGAAATGTAACGGCATCCGGGCGAGGCTATCGCAATCACGGAGCCTGATGCAGAAATGTAAAGGCATCCGGGCGAGGCTATCGCAATCACGGAGCCTGATGCAGAAAAGTAAAGGTATCCGGGCGAGGCTATCACATTTACGGAGCCTGATGCCGAAAAGAAAAGGTATCCGAGCGAGGCTATCGCAGTCACGGACGTTGATCTACAATTGTAAAGGTATCCGGGTGGGGCTATCGCAGTCACCGATACTGATGCAGATAATAAAGGTATCCGGGCGCGGCTAGCGCAGTCAGGGACGTTGATGCAGAAATGTAAAGGTATCCGGGCGAGGCTATCGCAATCACGGATACTGATGCAGAATATAAAGGTAACCGGGCGAGGCTAGCGCAAGCACGGATACAAATGCAGAAAAGTAAAGGTGTTCGGGTGAGGCTATAGCAGTCACGACGCCGATGCAGAAATGTAAAGGTATCCGGGCGAGGCAATCGCAATCACGGATCCTGATGCAAAAAAGTAAAGATATCCGGGCGAGGCTATCGCAGTCACGGGAGTTGATGCAGAATTGTAAAGGTATCCGGGCGAGGCAATCGCAGTCACGGATACTGATGCAGAAACTAAAGGTATCCGGGGGAGTCTAGCACAATCACAGATACTAATGCAGAAGAGTAAAGGTATCCGGGCGAGGCTATCGCAGTCACGGACGTTGATGCAGAAATGTAAAGGTATCTGGGCGAGGCAATCGTAGTCACGGATACTAATGCAGAATATAAAGGTAACAGGGCGGGGCTATCGTAGTCACGGACGATGATGCAGAAATGTAAAGGTATCCAGGCGAGGCAATCGCAATCACGGATTCTGATGCAGAAATGTAAAGGTATCCGGGCGAGGCTATCGCAATCACGGATCCTGATGCAGAAATGTAAAGGTATCCAGGCGAGGCAATCGCAGTCACGGATACTGATGCAGAAAAGTAAAGGTATTCGGGTGAGGCTATCGCAGTCACGGATACTGATGCATAATATAATGGTAACCGGGCGGGGCTATCGCAGTCACGGACGCTGATGCAGAAATGTAAAGGTATCCGGGCGAGGCAATCGCAATCACGGATCCTGATGCAGAAAAGTAAAGGTATCCGGGCGAGGCAATCACAGTCACGGACGTTGATCCATAAAAGTAAAGGTATCCGGGCGAGGCTATCGCAGTCACGGATACTGATTCAGAAACTAAAGGTATCCGGGGGAGTCTAGCACAATCACGGATACTAATGCAGAAAAGTAAAGGTATCCGGGCGACGCTATCGTAGTCACGGATACTGATGCAGAATATAAAGGTAACCGGGTGGGGCTATCGCAGTCACGGACGCTGATGCAGAAATGTAAAGGTATCCAGGCGAGGCAATCGCAATCACGGATTCTGATGCAGAAATGTAAAGGTATCCGGGCGAGGCTATCGCAATCACGGATCCTGATGCAGAAATGTAAAGGTATCCAGGCGAGGCAATCGCAGTCACGGATACTGATGCAGAAAACTAAAGGTATTCGGGTGAGGCTATCGCAGTCACGGATACTGATGCATAATATAATGGTAACCAGGCGGGGCTATCGCAGTCACGGACGCTGATGCAAAAATGTAAAGGTATCCGGGCGAGGCAATCGCAATCACGGATCCTGATGCAGAAAAGTAAAGGTATCCGGGCGAGGCTATCACAGTCACGGACGTTGTTCCATAAAAGTAAAGGTATCCGGGCGAGGCTATCGCAGTCACGGATACTGATTCAGAAACTAAAGGTATCCGGGGGAGTCTAGCACAATCACAGATTCTAATGCAGAAAAGTAGAGGTATCCGGGCGAGGCTATCGCAGTCACGGACGTTGATGCAGAAATGTAAAGGTATCTGGGCGAGTCTATCGTAGTCACGGATACTGCTACAGAAAAGTAAAGGAATCCGGGCGAGGCTATCGTAGTCACGAATGCTGATGTAGAAATGTAAAGGTATTCAGGTGAGGCTATCGCAGTCATGGACGCTGATGCAGAAAAGTAAAGGAATCCGAGCAAGGCTATCGTAGTCACGGATACTGATACAGAAAAGTAAAGGTATCCGGGCAAGGCTATCACAGTCACGGACGTTGATCCAGAAATGTAAAGGTATCCGGGCGAGGCTATCGCAGTCACGGATACTGATGCAGAAAATAAAAGGTATCCGGGGGAGGCAATCCCAATCACGGATCCTAATGCAGAAAAGTAAAGGTATCCGGGCGAGGCTATCCCAGTCACGGTCGTTGATGCAGAAATGTAAAGGTATCTAGGCGAGGCTATCGTAGTCACGGATACTGATGCAGAATATAAAGGTAACCGGGCGGGGCTATCGCAGTTACGGACGCTGATGCAGAAATATAAAGGAATCCGGGCGAGGCTATCGTAGTCACGGATGCTGATGCAGAAATGTAAAGGTATTCGGGTGAGGCTATAGCAGTCACGACACTGATGCAGAAATGTAAAGGTATCCGGGCGAGGCTATCGCAGTCACGGACGTTGATTTAGAAATGTAAAGGTATCTTGGCGAGGCTATCGTAGTCACGGATACAGATGCAGAAATGTAAAGGTATCCAGGCAAGGCTATCGCAATCACGGAGGCTGATGTTGAAATGTAAAGGTATCCGGGCGAGGGTATCGCAGTCATGGATACTGATGCAGAAACTAAAGGTATCCGGGGGAGTCTAGCACAATCACGGATACTAATGCAGAAAAGTAAAGGTATCCGGGTGAGGCTATCGCAGTCACGGACGTTGATGCAGAAATGTAACGGCATCCGGGCGAGGCTATCGCAATCACGGAGCCTGATGCAGAAATGTAAAGGCATCCGGGCGAGGCTATCGCAATCACGGAGCCTGATGCAGAAAAGTAAAGGTATCCGGGCGAGGCTATCACATTTACGGAGCCTGATGCCGAAAAGAAAAGGTATCCGAGCGAGGCTATCGCAGTCACGGACGTTGATCTACAATTGTAAAGGTATCCGGGTGGGGCTATCGCAGTCACCGATACTGATGCAGATAATAAAGGTATCCGGGCGCGGCTAGCGCAGTCAGGGACGTTGATGCAGAAATGTAAAGGTCTGTTGTGTCTGCGCCTAGAACTGCTGTGTGCGAGATTGTCATCTCGAATCTCCTTGATATCTACTTGTCTGAATGCTCTGAAACTTGGACACAGCCTTCCTAAGACTCCAATAGGTCTTGTATATGTGCTAGATCTTTTATTGAAGCCGTTCTTCCAAGGGTTGACTCGGATGGATGTCAAACCTTGTGCTAGGTGCCTCCAAGCCACCTTCCATGTCATCCTTCGCCTGAAAGCTTGATCAAGCAGCGTCTCCTGCCTTGTCTCCATGTCTAGGGGTTGCTGAATGGTCACTGGGGTTAGCCATGGGGCTAGGATCGTATCATTCCCTTCCCCTTCGAAAAGATTCGCCCTCGAATCTGATTCTTTTAAGACAACAATTCTATCAGAATCAACAAAGGAAACACATGAAGGAAAGGGATTACCCAAGGCATCCAACTCTGATTGTTGCAACTTAGACAACTCCTTCTCCTTCAAAACATCTTGCTCTTGCTGCCCTAAAGAGAAAACGCAAGAAGAAGAAGAAAATTCCGTTCCGATCCTGGTTCCTTAGGATGCGTAGCACCAAATTTGATCTTTGTTCAAAGATGGATTTCCTGCGGAATAGATAGAATAGATAGAACTCACTTGCACAATTAAGACCTGCTGAACGCTAAGCAACAGCCAACCAAAATCCGAACAAGAGAGGGTCCTTGTGAATGATAAACTTGCACAACTAAGACCTGCTGAACGCTAAGCAACAGCCAACCAAAGTCCGAACAAGAAGATAAACAACAAGTAGGATGCAATTCCAAGATTTACTTGTATACGACTCAAGTATTGCGGACTCAAGAAGAACAAGGTTCAACCAACTTGAACAAGGGGCGGAGATTGAAGAGATTAACTCAATTTATCAAATAATAGCCAAGTTTCTAAGGAGGCCAAGTGGCTCCTTAAATAAGGTTACAAGCAAACCATAATTCCAAAATAGGAATATTACATAAAGTAAAACACTTAACTAATTAATCAATTAACTAATTAACCAATTAACTAATTAACTAATTTACTAATTATAGTAAATATAAATATATTTAAATACATTCCAGCAGCCCATGTCGAGTTCTCCATCATCGGGCCAAGGTTTGGGCCGAAACTTCAAGTTGTATGTTGTCTCGCGTACAGACTGCACGCCATAATGTTTACGTCCATAACTGATGCAGATAATAAAGGTATCCGGGCGCGGCTAGCGCAGTCAGGGACGTTGATGCAGAAATGTAAAGTTATCCGGGCGAGGCTATCGCAATCACGGATACTGATGCAGAATATAAAGGTAACCGGGCGAGGCTAGCGCAAGCACGGATACAAATGCAGAAAAGTAAAGGTGTTCGGGTGAGGCTATAGCAGTCACGACGCCGATGCAGAAATGTAAAGGTATCCGGGCGAGGCAATCGCAATCACGGATCCTGATGCAAAAAAGTAAAGATATCCGGGCGAGGCTATCGCAGTCACGGGAGTTGATGCAGAAATGTAAAGGTATCCGGGCGAGGCAATCGCAGTCACGGATACTGATGCAGAAACTAAAGGTATCCGGGGGAGTCTAGCACAATCACAGATACTAATGCAGAAGAGTAAAGGTATCCGGGCGAGGCTATCGCAGTCACGGACGTTGATGCAGAAATGTAAAGGTATCTGGGCGAGGCAATCGTAGTCACGGATACTAATGCAGAATATAAAGGTAACAGGGCGGGGCTATCGTAGTCACGGACGATGATGCAGAAATGTAAAGGTATCCAGGCGAGGCAATCGCAATCACGGATTCTGATGCAGAAATGTAAAGGTATCCGGGCGAGGCTATCGCAATCACGGATCCTAATGCAGAAATGTAAAGGTATCCAGGCGAGGCAATCGCAGTCACAGATACTGATGCAGAAAAGTAAAGGTATTCGGGTGAGGCTATCGCAGTCACGGATACTGATGCATAATATAATGGTAACCGGGCGGGGCTATCGCAGTCACGGACGCTGATGCAGAAATGTAAAGGTATCCGGGCGAGGCAATCGCAATCACGGATCCTGATGCAGAAAAGTAAAGGTATCCGGGCGAGGCTATCACAGTCACGGACGTTGATCCATAAAAGTAAAGGTATCCGGGCGAGGCTATCGCAGTCACGGATACTGATTCAGAAACTAAAGGTATCCGGGGGAGTCTAGCACAATCACGGATACTAATGCAGAAAAGTAAAGGTATCCGGGCGACGCTATCGTAGTCACGGATACTGATGCAGAATATAAAGGTAACCGGGTGGGGCTATCGCAGTCACGGACGCTGATGCAGAAATGTAAAGGTATCCAGGCGAGGCAATCGCAATCACGGATTCTGATGCAGAAATGTAAAGGTATCCGGGCGAGGCTATCGCAATCACGGATCCTGATGCAGAAATGTAAAGGTATCCAGGCGAGGCAATCGCAGTCACGGATACTGATGCAGAAAACTAAAGGTATTCGGGTGAGGCTATCGCAGTCACGGATACTGATGCATAATATAATGGTAACTGGGCGGGGCTATCGCAGTCACGGACGCTGATGCAAAAATGTAAAGGTATCCGGGCGAGGCAATCGCAATGACGGATCCTGATGCAGAAAAGTAAAGGTATCCGGGCGAGGCTATCACAGTCACGGACGTTGTTCCATAAAAGTAAAGGTATCCGGGCGAGGCTATCGCAGTCACGGATACTGATTCAGAAACTAAAGGTATCCGGGGGAGTCTAGCACAATCACGGATTCTAATGCAGAAAAGTAAAGGTATCCGGGCGAGGCTATCGCAGTCACGGACGTTGATGCAGAAATGTAAAGGTATCTGGGCGAGTCTATCGTAGTCACGGATACTGCTACAGAAAAGTAAAGGAATCCGGGCGAGGCTATCGTAGTCACGAATGCTGATGTAGAAATGTAAAGGTATTCAGGTAAGGCTATCGCAGTCATGGACGCTGATGCAGAAATGTAAAGGTATCCGGGCGAGGCTGTCGCAGTCACGGATACTGATACAGAAAAGTAAAGGAATCCGGGTGAGGCTATCGCCGTCACGGACGCTGATGCAGAAATGTAAAGGTATCCGGGCGAGGCTAGCGCACTCACAGATCCTGATGAACAAAATAAAGGTATCCGGACGAGGCTATCGCAGTCATGGACGCTGATGCAGAAATGTAAAGGTATCCGGGCGAGGCTGTCGCAGTCACGGATACTGATTCAGAAATGTAAAGGTATCCGAGTGAGGCTTTCGCAGTCACGGACGCTGATGCAGAAATGTAAAGGTATCCGTGCGAGGCTAGCGCACTCACGGATCTTGATGAAGAAAATAAAGGTATCCGGGCGAGGCTATCGCAGTCACGGACGTTGATAAGAAATGTAAAGGTATCCGGGCGAGGCTGTCGCAGTCAGGGATACTGATACAGAAAAGTAAAGGAATCCGGGCGAGGCTATCGCAGTCACGGACGCTGATGCAGAAATGTAAAGGAATCCGGGTGAGGCTATCATAGTCACGGATACTTATGCAGAAAAATTAAAGGTATCCGGGCGAGGATGTCGCAGTCACGGATACTGATACAGAAAAGTAAAGAAATCCGGAGAGGCTGTCGCAGTCACAGATACTGATACAGAAGAGTAAAGGAATCCGGGCGAGGCTATCGCAGTCACGGATACTGATTCAGAAATGTAAAGGTATCCGGGCGAGGCTTTCGCAGTCACGGACGCTGATGCAGAAATGTAAAGGTATCCGAGTGAGGCTATCCCAGTCACGGACGATGATGCAGAAATGTACAGGTATCCGGGCGAGGCTATCGCAGTCACGGACGCTGATGCAGAAAAGTAAAGGTATCCGGGCGAGGCTATCATAGTCACGAATCCTTATGCAAAAAAATTAAAGGTATCCGGGCGAGGATGTCGCAGTCACGGATACTGATACAGAAAATTAAAGGAATCCGGGGAGGCTGTCGCAGTCACGGATACTGATACAGAAAAATAAAGGAATCCGGGCGAGGCTATCGGAGTCACGGACACTGATGCAGAAAAGTAAAGGTATCCGGGCGAGGCTATCGCAGTCAAGGACGCTGATGCAGAAATGTAAAGGAATCCGAGCAAGGCTATCGTAGTCACGGATCCTGATACAGAAAAGTAAAGGAATCCGGGCGAGGCTATCGTAGTCACGGATACTGATACAGAAAAGTAAAGGAATCCGGGCGAGGCTATCGTAGTCACGGATGCTGATGTAGAAATGTAAAGGTATTCAGGCGAGGCTATCGCAGTAATGGACGCTGATGCAGAAATGTAAAGGTATCCGGGCGAGGCTGTCGCAGTCACGGATACTGATACAGAAAAGTAAAGGAATCCGGGCGAGGCTATCGCCGTCACGGACGCTGATGCAGAAATGTAAAGGTACTCAGGCGCGGCTATCGCAGTCACGGACGCTGATGCAGAAATGTAAAGGTATCCGGGCGAGGCTATCGCAGTCACGGATACTGATACAGAAAAGTAAAGGAATCCGGGCGAGGCTATCGCCGTCACGGACGCTGATGCAGAAATGTAAAGGTACTCAGGCGCGGCTATCGCAGTCACGGACGCTGATGCAGAAATGTAAAGGTATCCGGGCGAGGCTAGCGCACTCACAGATCCTGATGAACAAAATAAAGGTATCCGGACGAGGCTATCGCAGTCATGGACGCTGATGCAGAAATGTAAAGGTATCCGGGCGAGGCTGTCGCAGTCACGGATACTGATTCAGAAATGTAAAGGTATCCGGGTGAGGCTTTCGCAGTCACGGACGCTGATGCAGAAATGTAAAGGTATCCGTGCGAGGCTAGCGCACTCACGGATCTTGATGAAGAAAATAAAGGTATCCGGGCGAGGCTATCGCAGTCACGGACGCTGATAAGAAATGTAAAGGTATCCGGGCGAGGCTGTCGCAGTCACGGATACTGATACAGAAAAGTAAAGGAATCTGGGCGAGGCTATCGCAGTCACGGACGCTGATGCAGAAATGTAAAGGAATCCGGGTGAGGCTATCATAGTCACGGATACTTATGCAGAAAAATTAAAGGTATCCGGGCGAGGATGTCGCAGTCACGGATACTGATACAGAAAAGTAAAGAAATCCCGGGAGGCTGTCGCAGTCACAGATACTGATACAGAAGAGTAAAGGAATCCGGGCGAGGCTATCGCAGTCACGGATACTGATTCAGAAATGTAAAGGTATTCGGGCGAGGCTTTCGCAGTCACGGACGCTGATGCAGAAATGTAAAGGTATCCGGGTGAGGCTATCCCAGTCACGGACGATGATGCAGAAATGTACAGGTATCCGGGCGAGGCTATCGCAGTCACAGACGCTGATGCAGAAAAGTAAAGCAATCCGGGCGAGGCTATCGTAGTCACGGATGCTGATGTAGAAATGTAAAGGTATTCAGGCGAGGCTATCGCAGTCATGGACGCTGATGCAGAAATGTAAAGGTATACGGGCGAGGCTGTCGCAGTCACGGATACTGATACGGAAAAGTAAAGGAATCCGGGCGAGGCTATCGCCGTCACGGACGCTGATGCAGAAATGTAAAGGTATCCAGGCGCGGCTATCGCAGTCACGGACGCTGATGCAGAAATGTAAAGGTATCCGGGCGAGGCTATCACATTTACGGAGCCTGATGCAGAGAAGTAAACGTAACCGAGCGAGGCTATCGCAGTCACGGATATTGATGCTGAAAATAAAAGGTATCCGGGCGAGGCAATCGCAATCACGGATCATGATGCAAAAAAGTAAAGGTACCCGGGCGAGGCTATCGCAGTCACGGGCGCTGATGCAGAAATGTAAAGGTATCCGGGCGAGGCTATCACATTTACGGAGCCTGATGCAGAGAAGTAAACGTAACCGAGCGAGGCTATCGCAGTCACGGACATTGATCTACAATTGTAAAGGTATCTGGGTGAGGCTATCGCAGTCACCGATACTGATGCAGATAATAAAGGTATCCGCGCGCGGCTAGCGCAGTCAGGGACGTTGATGCAGAAATGTAAAGGTATCCGGGCGAGGCTATCGCAATCACGGATACTGATGCAGAATATAAAGGTAACCGGGCGAGGCTAGCGCAATCACGGATACTAATGCAGAAAAGTAAAGGTATCCGGGCGAGGTTATCGTAGTCACGGCGTTGATGCAGAAATGTAAAGGTATCTGGGCGACGCTATCGTAGTCACGGATACTGATGCAGAATATAAAGGTAACCGAGTGGGGCTATCGCAGTCACGGACGGTGATGCAGAAATGTAAAGGTATCCGGGCGAGGCAATCGCAGTCAGAGACGCTGATGCAGAAATGTAAAGGTATCCGGGCGAGGCTATCGCAATCACGGATCCTGATGCAGAAATGTAAAGGTATCCAGGCGAGGCAATCGCAGTCACGGATACTGATGCAGAAAAGTAAAGGTATTCGGGTGAGGCTATCGCAGTCACGGATACTGATGCAGAATATAATGGTAACCGGGCGGGGCTATCGCAGTCACGGACGCTGATGCAGAAATGTAGAGGTATCCGGGTGAGGCAATCGCAATCACGGATCCTGATGCAGAAAAGTAAAGGTATCCGGGCGAGGCTATCACAGTCATGGACGTTGATGCATAAAAGTAAAGGTATCCGGGCGAGGCTAGCACAATCACGGATACTAATGCAGAAAAGTAAATGTATCCGGGCGAGGTTATCGTAGTCACGGACGTTGATGCAGAAATGTAAAGGTATCTAGGCGAGGCTATCGTAGTCACGGATACTGATGCAGAATATAAAGGTAACCGGGCGGGGCTATCGCAGTCACGGACGCTGATGCAGAAATGTAAAGGTATCCGGGCGAGGCAATCGCAGTCAGAGACGCTGATGCAGAAATGTAAAGGTATCCGGGCGAGGCTATCGCAGTCACAGACGCTCATGCAGAAATGTAAAGGTATCCGGGCGAGGCTATCGCAGTCACGGGCGTTGATCCAGAAATGTAAAGGTATCCGGGTGAGGCTATCGCAGTCACGGATACTGATGCAGAAAATAAAGGTATCCGGGCGAGGCTATCGCAGTCACGGACATGGATGCAGAAATGTAAAGGTATCCGGGTGAGGCAATCGCAATCACGGATGCTGATGCAGAAATGAAAAGGTATCCGGGCGAGGCTATCGCAATCACGGATCCTGATGCAGAAATGTAAAGGTATCCAGGCGAGGCAATCGCAGTCACGGATACTGATGCAGAAAAGTAAAGGTATTCGGGTGAGGCTATCGCAGTCACGAATACTGATGCAGAATATAATGGTAACCGGGCGGGGCAATCGCAGTCACGGACGCTGATGCAGAAATGTAAAGGTATCCGGGTGAGGCAATCGCAATCACGGATCCTGATGCAGAAAAGTAAAGGTATGCGGGCGAGGCTATCACAGTCACGGACGTTGATCCAGAAATGTAAAGGTATCCAGGCGAGGCTATCGTAGTCACGGATACTGATGCAGAAACTAAAGGTATCCAGGGGAGTCTAGCACAATCACGGATTCTAATGCAGAAAAGTAAAGGTATCCGGGCGAGGCTATCGCAGTCACGGACGTTGATGCAGACATGTAAAGGTATCTGGGCGAGTCTATCGTAGTCACGGATACTGATGCAGAATATAAAGGTAACCGGGCGGGGTTATCGCAGTCACGGACGCTGATGCAGAAATGTAAAGGTATCCGGCCGAGGCGATCGCAGTCACGGATACAGATGTAGAAAAGTAAAGGTATCCGGGCGAGGCTATCACAGTCACGGACATTGATCCAGAAATGTAAGGGTATCCGGGCGAGGCTATCGCAGTCAGGGATACTGATGCAGAAACTAAAGGTATCCGGGGGAGTCGAGCATAATCACGGATACTAATGCAAAAAAGTAAAGGCATCCGGGCAAGGTTATCGTAGTCACGGACGTTGATGCAGAAATGTAAAGGTATCTGGGCGACGCTATCGTAGTCACGGATACTGATGCAGAATATAAAGGTAACCGGGTGGGGCTATCGCAGTCACGGACGCTGATGCAGAAATGTAAAGGTATCCGGGCGACGCAATCGCAATCACGGATCCTGATGCAGAAAAGTAAAGGTATCCGACCGAGGCTATCGCAGTCACGGATACTGATGCAGAAATGTAAAGGTATCCGGGCGAGGCTATCACAGTCACGGACGCTGATGCAGAAATGTAAAGGTATCCCGGCGAGGCAATCACAATCACGGATTCTGATGCAGAAATGTAAAGGTATCCGGGCGAGACTATCGCAATCACGGATCCTGATGCAGAAAATTAAAGGTATCCGGGCGAGGCTATCGCAGTCACGGATACTGATGCAGAATATAATGGTAACCGGGTGGGGCTATCGCAGTCACGGACGCTGATGCAGAAATGTAAAGGTATCCGGGCGAGGCAATCGAAATCACGGATCCTGATGCAGAAAAGTAAAGGTATCCGGGCGAGGCTATCACAGTCATGGACGTTGATCCATAAAAGTAAAGGTATCCGGGCGAGGCTATCGCAGTCACGGATACTGATGCAGAAACTAAAGGTATCCGGGGGAGTCTAGCACAATCACGGATACTAATGCAGAAAAGTAAAGGTATCCGGGCGAGTTTATCGCAGTCACGGACGTTGATGCAGAAATGTAAAGGTATCTAGGCGAGGCTATCGTAGTCACGGATACTGATGCAGAATATAAAGGTAACCGGGCGGAGCTATCGCAGTCACGGACGCTGATGCAGAAATGTAAAGGTATCCGGGCGAGGCAATCGCAGTCAGAGACGCTGATGCAGAAATGTAAAGGTATCCGGGCGAGGCTATCGTAGTCACGGATACTGATGCAGAAACTAAAGGTATCCGGGGGAGTCTAGCACAATCACGGATTCTAATGCAGAAATGTAAAGGTAACCGGGCGGAGCTATCGCAGTCACGGACGCTGATGCAGAAATGTAAAGGTATCCGGGCGAGGCAATCGCAGTCAGAGACGCTCATGCAGAAATGTAAAGGTATCCGGGCGAGGGTATCGCAGTCACGGACGTTGATCCAGAAATGTAAAGGTATCCGGGTGAGGCTATCGCAGTCACGGATACTGATGCAGAAAATAAAGGTTTCCGGGCGAGGCAATCGCAATCACGGATCCTGATGCAGAAAAGTAAAGGTATGCGGGCGAGGCTATCACAGTCACGGACGTTGATCCAGAAATGTAAAGGTATCCGGGCGAGGCTATCGTAGTCACGGATACTGATGCAGAAACTAAAGGTATCCGGGGGAGTCTAGCACAATCACGGATTCTAATGCAGAAAAGTAAAGGTATCCGAGCGAGGCTATCGCAGTCACGGACGTTGATGCAGAAATGTAAAGGTATCTGGGCGAGTCTATCGTAGTCACGGATACTGATGAAGAATATAAAGGTAACCGGGCGGGGTTATCGCAGTCACGGACGCTGATGCAGAAATGTAAAGGTATCCGGGCGACGCAATCGCAATCACGGATCCTGATGCAGAAAAGTAAAGGTATCCGACCGAGGCTATCGCAGTCACGGATACTGATGCAGAAAAGTAATGGTATCTGGGTGAGGCAATAGCAATCACGGATGTTGATGCAGAAATGTAAAGGTATCTAGGCGAGGTTATCGTAGTCACGGATACTGATGCAGAATATAATGGTAACCGGGCGGGGCTATCGCAGTCACGGACGCTGATGCAGAAATGTAAAGGTATCCGGGCGAGGTAATCGCAATCACGGATCCTGATGCAGAAAAGTAAAGGTATCCGGGCGAGGCTATCACAGTCACGGACGTTGATCCAGAAATGTAAAGGTATCCGGGCGAGGCTATCGCAGTCACGGATACTGATGCAGAAAATAAAAGGTATCCGGGGGAGGCAATCCCAATCACGGATCCTAATGCAGAAAAGTAAAGGTATCCGGGCGAGGCTATCCCAGTCACGGTCGTTGATGCAGAAATGTAAAGGTATCTAGGCGAGGCTATCGTAGTCACGGATACTAATGCAGAATATAAAGGTAACCGGGCGGGGCTATCGCAGTTACGGACGCTGATGCAGAAATATAAAGGAATCCGGGCGAGGCTATCGTAGTCACGGATGCTGATGCAGAAATGTAAAGGTATTCGGGTGAGGCTATAGCAGTCACGACACTGATGCAGAAATGTAAAGGTATCCGGGCGAGGCTATCGCAGTCACGGACGTTGATTTAGAAATGTAAAGGTATCTTGGCGAGGCTATCGTAGTCACGGATACAGATGCAGAAATGTAAAGGTATCCAGGCAAGGCTATCGCAATCACGGAGGCTGATGTTGAAATGTAAAGGTATCCGGGCGAGGGTATCGCAGTCATGGATACTGATGCAGAAACTAAAGGTATCCGGGGGAGTCTAGCACAATCACGGATACTAATGCAGAAAAGTAAAGGTATCCGGGTGAGGCTATCGCAGTCACGGACGTTGATGCAGAAATGTAACGGCATCCGGGCGAGGCTATCGCAATCACGGAGCCTGATGCAGAAATGTAAAGGCATCCGGGCGAGGCTATCGCAATCACGGAGCCTGATGCAGAAAAGTAAAGGTATCCGGGCGAGGCTATCACATTTACGGAGCCTGATGCCGAAAAGAAAAGGTATCCGAGCGAGGCTATCGCAGTCACGGACGTTGATCTACAATTGTAAAGGTATCCGGGTGGGGCTATCGCAGTCACTGATACTGATGCAGATAATAAAGGTATCCGGGCGCGGCTAGCGTAGTCAGGGACGTTGATGCAGAAATGTAAAGGTATCCGGGCGAGGCTATCGCAATCACGGATACTGATGCAGAATATAAAGGTAACCGGGCGAGGCTAGCGCAAGCACGGATACAAATGCAGAAAAGTAAAGGTGTTCGGGTGAGGCTATAGCAGTCACGACGCCGATGCAGAAATGTAAAGGTATCCGGGCGAGGCAATCGCAATCACGGATCCTGATGCAAAAAAGTAAAGATATCCGGGCGAGGCTATCGCAGTCACGGGAGTTGATGCAGAATTGTAAAGGTATCCGGGCGAGGCAATCGCAGTCACGGATACTGATGCAGAAACTAAAGGTATCCGGGGGAGTCTAGCACAATCACAGATACTAATGCAGAAGAGTAAAGGTATCCGGGCGAGGCTATCGCAGTCACGGACGTTGATGCAGAAATGTAAAGGTATCTGGGCGAGGCAATCGTAGTCACGGATACTAATGCAGAATATAAAGGTAACAGGGCGGGGCTATCGTAGTCACGGACGATGATGCAGAAATGTAAAGGTATCCAGGCGAGGCAATCGCAATCACGGATTCTGATGCAGAAATGTAAAGGTATCCGGGCGAGGCTATCGCAATCACGGATCCTGATGCAGAAATGTAAAGGTATCCAGGCGAGGCAATCGCAGTCACGGATACTGATGCAGAAAAGTAAAGGTATTCGGGTGAGGCTATCGCAGTCACGGATACTGATGCATAATATAATGGTAACCGGGCGGGGCTATCGCAGTCACGGACGCTGATGCAGAAATGTAAAGGTATCCGGGCGAGGCAATCGCAATCACGGATCCTGATGCAGAAAAGTAAAGGTATCCGGGCGAGGCTATCACAGTCACGGACGTTGATCCATAAAAGTAAAGGTATCCGGGCGAGGCTATCGCAGTCACGGATACTGATTCAGAAACTAAAGGTATCCGGGGGAGTCTAGCACAATCACGGATACTAATGCAGAAAAGTAAAGGTATCCGGGCGACGCTATCGTAGTCACGGATACTGATGCAGAATATAAAGGTAACCGGGTGGGGCTATCGCAGTCACGGACGCTGATGCAGAAATGTAAAGGTATCCAGGCGAGGCAATCGCAATCACGGATTCTGATGCAGAAATGTAAAGGTATCCGGGCGAGGCTATCGCAATCACGGATCCTGATGCAGAAATGTAAAGGTATCCAGGCGAGGCAATCGCAGTCACGGATACTGATGCAGAAAACTAAAGGTATTCGGGTGAGGCTATCGCAGTCACGGATACTGATGCATAATATAATGGTAACCAGGCGGGGCTATCGCAGTCACGGACGCTGATGCAAAAATGTAAAGGTATCCGGGCGAGGCAATCGCAATCACGGATCCTGATGCAGAAAAGTAAAGGTATCCGGGCGAGGCTATCACAGTCACGGACGTTGTTCCATAAAAGTAAAGGTATCCGGGCGAGGCTATCGCAGTCACGGATACTGATTCAGAAACTAAAGGTATCCGGGGGAGTCTAGCACAATCACAGATTCTAATGCAGAAAAGTAGAGGTATCCGGGCGAGGCTATCGCAGTCACGGACGTTGATGCAGAAATGTAAAGGTATCTGGGCGAGTCTATCGTAGTCACGGATACTGCTACAGAAAAGTAAAGGAATCCGGGCGAGGCTATCGTAGTCACGAATGCTGATGTAGAAATGTAAAGGTATTCAGGTGAGGCTATCGCAGTCATGGACGCTGATGCAGAAAAGTAAAGGAATCCGAGCAAGGCTATCGTAGTCACGGATACTGATACAGAAAAGTAAAGGAATCCGGGCGAGGCTATCGTAGTCACGGATGCTGATGTAGAAATGTAAAGGTATTCAGGCGAGGCTATCGCAGTCATGGACGCTGATGCAGAAATGTAAAGGTATCCGGGCGAGGCTGTCGCAGTCACGGATACTGATACAGAAAAGTAAAGGAATCCGGGCGAGGCTATCGCCGTCACGGACGCTGATGCAGAAATGTAAAGGTACTCAGGCGCGGCTATCGCAGTCACGGACGCTGATGCAGAAATGTAAAGGTATCCGGGCGAGGCTAGCGCACTCACAGATCCTGATGAACAAAATAAAGGTATCCGGACGAGGCTATCGCAGTCATGGACGCTGATGCAGAAATGTAAAGGTATCCGGGCGAGGCTGTCGCAGTCATGGATACTGATTCAGAAATGTAAAGGTATCCGGGTGAGGCTTTCGCAGTCACGGACGCTGATGCAGAAATGTAAAGGTATCCGTGCGAGGCTAGCGCACTCACGGATCTTGATGAAGAAAATAAAGGTATCCGGGCGAGGCTATCGCAGTCACGGACGCTGATAAGAAATGTAAAGGTATCCGGGCGAGGCTGTCGCAGTCACGGATACTGATACAGAAAAGTAAAGGAATCCGGGCGAGGCTATCGCAGTCACGGACGCTGATGCAGAAATGTAAAGGAATCCGGGTGAGGCTATCATAGTCACGGATACTTATGCAGAAAAATTAAAGGTATCCGGGCGAGGATGTCGCAGTCACGGATACTGATACAGAAAAGTAAAGAAATCCGGGGAGGCTGTCGCAGTCACAGATACTGATACAGAAGAGTAAAGGAATCCGGGCGAGGCTATCGCAGTCACGGATACTGATTCAGAAATGTAAAGGTATCCGGGCGAGGCTTTCGCAGTCACGGACGCTGATGCAGAAATGTAAAGGTATCCGGGGGAGGCTATCCCAGTCACAGACGATGATGCAGAAATGTACTGGTATCCGGGCGAGGCTATCGCAGTCACGGACGCTGATGCAGAAAAGTAAAGCAATCCGGGCGAGGCTATCGTAGTCACGGATGCTGATGTAGAAATGTAAAGGTATTCAGGCGAGGCTATCGCAGTCATGGACGCTGATGCAGAAATGTAAAGGTATACGGGCGAGGCTGTCGCAGTCACGGATACTGATACAGAAAAGTAAAGGAATCCGGGCGAGGCTATCGCAGTCACGGACGCTGATAAGAAATGTAAAGGTATCCGGGGGAGGCTATCCCAGTCACAGACGATGATGCAGAAATGTACTGGTATCCGGGCGAGGCTATCGCAGTCACGGACGCTGATGCAGAAAAGTAAAGCAATCCGGGCGAGGCTATCGTAGTCACGGATGCTGATGTAGAAATGTAAAGGTATTCAGGCGAGGCTATCGCAGTCATGGACGCTGATGCAGAAATGTAAAGGTATACGGGCGAGGCTGTCGCAGTCACGGATACTGATACAGAAAAGTAAAGGAATCCGGGCGAGGCTATCGCAGTCACGGACGCTGATGCAGAAATGTAAAGGTATCCGGGCGAGGCTAGCGCACTCACGGATCTTGATGAAAAAAATAAAGGTATCCGGGCGAGGCTATCGCAGTCACGGACGCTGATAAGAAATGTAAAGGTATCCGTGCGAGGCTGTCGCAGTCACGGATACTGATACAGAAAAGTAAAGGAATCCGGGCGAGGCTATCGCAGTCACGGACGCTGATGCAGAAATGTAAAGGAATCCGGGTGAGGCTATCATAGTCACGGATACTTATGCAGAAAAATTAAAGGTATCCGGGCGAGGATGTCGCAGTCACGGATACTGATACAGAAAAGTAAAGGAATCCGGGGAGGTGTCACAGTCACGGATACTGATACAGAAAAGTAAAGGAATCCGGGCGAGGCTATCGCAGTCACGGACGCTGATGCAGAAATGTAAAGGAATCCGGGTGAGGCTATCATAGTCACGGATACTTATGCAGAAAAATTAAAGGTATCCGGGCGAGGATGTCGCAGTCACGGATACTGATACAGAAAATTCAAGGAATCCGGGCGAGGCTATCGCAGTCACGGACGCTGATGCAGAAATGTAAAGGTATCCGGGTGAGGCTATCCCAGTCACGGACGATGATGCAGAAATGTAAAGGTATCCGGGCGAGGCTATCGCAGTCACGGACGCTGATGCAGAAAAGTAAAGGTATCCGGGCGAGGCTATCATAGTCACGGATACTTATGCATAAAAATTAAAGGTATCCGGGCGAGGATGTCGCAGTCACGGATACTGATACAGAAAAGTAAAGAAATCCGGGGCTGTCGCAATCACGGATACTGATACAGAAAAGTAAAGGAATCCGGGCGAGGCTATCGCAGTCACGGATACTGATTCAGAAATGTAAAGGTATCCGGGCGAGGCTTTCGCAGTCACGGACGCTGATGCAGAAATGTACAGGTATCCGGGTGAGGCTATCCCAGTCACGGACGATGATGCAGAAATGTAAAGGTATCCGGGCGAGGCTATCCCAGTCACGGACGATGATGCAGAAATGTAAAGGTATCCGGGCGAGGCTATCGCAGTCACGGACGCTGATGCAGAAAAGTAAAGGTATCCGTGCGAGGCTATCATAGTCACGGATCCTTATGCAAAAAAATTAAAGGTATCCGGGCGAGGATGTCGCAGTCACGGATACTGATACAGAAAAGTAAAGGAATCCGGGGAGGCTGTCGCAGTCACGGATACTGATACAGAAAAATAAAGGAATCCGGGCGAGGCTATCGGAGTCACGGACACTGATGCAGAAAAGTAAAGGTATCCGGGCGAGGCTATCGCAGTCAAGGACGCTGATGCAGAAATGTAAAGGAATCCGAGCAAGGCTATCGTAGTCACGGATCCTGATATAGAAAAGTAAAGGAATCCGGGCGAGGCTATCGTAGTCACGGATAGTGATACAGAAAAGTAAAGGAATCCGGGCGAGGCTATCGTAGTCACGTATGCTGATGTAGAAATGTAAAGGTATTCAGGCGAGGCTATCGCAGTCATTGACGCCGATGCAGAAATGTAAAGGTATCCGGGCGAGGCTGTCGCAGTCACGGATACTGATACAGAAAAGTAAAGGAATCCGGGGAGGCTGTCGCAGTCACGGATACTGATACAGAAAAGTAAAGGAATCCGGGCGAGGCTATCGCCGTCACGGACGCTGATCCAGAAATGTAAAGGTACTCAGGAGCGGCTATCGCAGTCACGGACGCTGATGCAGAAATGTAAAGGTATCCGGGCGAGGCTAGCGCACTCACAGATCCTGATGAACCAAATAAAGGTATCCGGACGAGGCTAACGCAGTCATGGACGCTGATGCAGAAATGTAAAGGTATCCGGGCGAGGCTGTCGCAGTCACGGATACTGATTCAGAAATGTAAAGGTATCCGGGTGAGGCTTTCGCAGTCACGGACGCTGATGCAGAAATGTAAAGGTATCCGTGCGAGGCTAGCGCACTCACGGATCTTGATGAAGAAAATAAAGGTATCCGGGCGAGGCTATCGCAGTCACGGACGCTGATAAGAAATGTAAAGGTATCCGGGCGAGGCTGTCGCAGTCACGGATACTGATACAGAAAAGTAAAGGAATCCGGGCGAGGCTATCGCAGTCACGGACGCTGATGCAGAAATGTAAAGGAATCCGGGTGAGGCTATCATAGTCACGGATACTTATGCAGAAAAATTAAAGGTATCCGGGCGAGGATGTCGCAGTCACGGATACTGATACAGAAAAGTAAAGAAATCCGGGGAGGCTGTCGCAGTCACAGATACTGATACAGAAGAGTAAAGGAATCCGGGCGAGGCTATCGCAGTCACGGATACTGATTCAGAAATGTAAAGGTATCCGGGCGAGGCTTTCGCAGTCACGGACGCTGATGCAGAAATGTAAAGGAATCCGAGCAAGGCTATCGTAGTCACGGATACTGATACAGAAAAGTAAAGGAATCCGGGCGAGGCTATCGTAGTCACGGATGCTGATGTAGAAATGTAAAGGTATTCAGGCGAGGCTATCGCAGTCATGGACGCTGATGCAGAAATGTAAAGGTATACGGGCGAGGCTGTCGCAGTCATGGATACTGATACAGAAAAGTAAAGGAATCCGGGCGAGGCTATCGCCGTCACGGACGCTGATGCAGAAATGTAAAGGTACTCAGGCGCGGCTATCGCAGTCACGGACGTTGATGCAGAAATGTAAAGGTATCCGGGCGAGGCTAGCGCAATCACAGATCCTGATGAACAAAATAAAGGTATCCGGGCGAGGCTATCGCAGTCATGGACGCTGATGCAGAAATGTAAAGGTATCCGGGCGAGGCTGTCGCAGTCACGGATACTGATTCAGAAATGTAAAGGTATCCGGGTGAGGCTTTCGCAGTCACGGACGCTGATGCAGAAATGTAAAGGTATCCGGGCGAGGCTAGCGCACTCACGGATCTTGATGAAAAAAATAAAGGTATCCGGGCGAGGCTATCGCAGTCACGGACGCTGATAAGAAATGTAAAGGTATCCGGGCGAGGCTGTCGCAGTCACGGATACTGATACAGAAAAGTAAAGGAATCCGGGCGAGGCTATCGCAGTCACGGACGCTGATGCAGAAATGTAAAGGAATCCGGGTGAGGCTATCATAGTCACGGATACTTATGCAGAAAAATTAAAGGTATCCGGGCGAGGATGTCGCAGTCACGGATACTGATACAGAAAAGTAAAGGAATCCAGGGAGGTGTCACAGTCACGGATACTAATACAGAAAAGTAAAGGAATCCGGGCGAGGCTATCGCAGTCACGGACGCTGATGCAGAAATGTAAAGGAATCCGGGTGAGGCTATCATAGTCACGGATACTTATGCAGAAAAATTAAAGGTATCCGGGCGAGGATGTCGCAGTCACGGATACTGATACAGAAAATTCAAGGAATCCGGGCGAGGCTATCGCAGTCACGGACGCTGATGCAGAAATGTAAAGGTATCCGGGTGAGGCTATCCCAGTCACGGACGATGATGCAGAAATGTAAAGGTATCCGGGCGAGGCTATCGCAGTCACGGACGCTGATGCAGAAAAGTAAAGGTATCCGGGCGAGGCTATCATAGTCACGGATACTTATGCAGAAAAATTAAAGGTATCCGGGCGAGGATGTCGCAGTCACGGATACTGATACAGAAAAGTAAAGAAATCCGGGGAGGCTGTCGCAATCACGGATACTGATACAGAAAAGTAAAGGAATCCGGGCGAGGCTATCGGAGTCACGGATACTGATACAGAAAAATAAAGGAATCCGGGGAGGCTGTCGCAGTCACGGATACTGATACAGAAAAATAAAGGAATCCGGGCGAGGCTATCGCAGTCACGGACACTGATGCAGAAATGTAAAGGTATCCGGGTGAGGCTATCCCAGTCACGGACGATGATGCAGAAATGTAAAGGTATCCGGGCGAGGCTATCGCAGTCACGGACGCTGATGCAGAAAAGTAAAGGTATCCGGGTGAGGCTATCATAGTCACGGATCCTTATGCAGAAAAATTAAAGGTATCCGGGCGAGGATGTCGCAGTCACGGATACTGATACAGAAAAATAAAGAAATCCGGGGAGGCTGTCGCAGTCACGGATACTGATACAGAAAAATAAAGGAATCCGGGCGAGGCTATCGCAGTCAAGGACGCTGATGCAGAAATGTAAAGGAATCCGAGCAAGGCTATCGTAGTCACGGATCCTGATACAGAAAAGTAAAGGAATCCGGGCGAGGCTATCGTAGTCACGGATACTGATACAGAAAAGTAAAGGAATCCGGGCGAGGCTATCGTAGTCACGGATGCTGATGTAGAAATGTAAAGGTATTCAGGCGAGGCTATCGCAGTCATTGACGCCGATGCAGAAATGTAAAGGTATCCGGGCGAGGCTGTCGCAGTCACGGATACTGATACAGAAAAGTAAAGGAATCCGGGGAGGCTGCCGCAGTCACGGATACTGATACAGAAAAGTAAAGGAATCCGGGCGAGGCTATCGCCGTCACGGACGCTGATGCAGAAATGTAAAGGTACTCAGGCGCGGCTATCGCAGTCACGGACGCTGATGCAGAAATGTAAAGGTATCCGGGCGAGGCTAGCGCACTCACAGATCCTGATGAACAAAATAAAGTTATCCGGACGAGGCTATCGCAGTCATGGACGCTGATGCAGAAATGTAAAGGTATCCGGGCGAGGCTGTCGCAGTCACGGATACTGATTCAGAAATGTAAAGGTATCCGGGTGAGGCTTTCGCAGGCACGGACGCTGATGCAGAAATGTAAAGGTATCCGTGCGAGGCTAGCGCACTCACGGATCTTGATGAAGAAAATAAAGGTATCCGGGCGAGGCTATCGCAGTCACGGATGCTGATGTAGAAATGTAAAGGTATTCAGGCGAGGCTATCGCAGTCATGGACGCTGATGCAGAAATGTAAAGGTATACGGGCGAGGCTGTCGCAGTCACGGATACTGATACAGAAAAGTAAAGGAATCCGGGCGAGGCTATCGCCGTCACGGACGCTGATGCAGAAATGTAAAGGTACTCAGGCGCGGCTATCGCAGTCACGGACGCTGATGCAGAAATGTAAAGGTATCCGGGCGAGGCTAGCGCAATCACAGATCCTGATGAACAAAATAAAGGTATCCGGGCGAGGCTATCGCAGTCATGGACGCTGATGCAGAAATGTAAAGGTATCCGGGCGAGGCTGTCGCAGTCACGGATACTGATTCAGAAATGTAAAGGTATCCGGGTGAGGCTTTCGCAGTCACGGACGCTGATGCAGAAAGGTAAAGGTATCCGGGCGAGGCTATCACAGTCACGGACGCTGATGCAGAAATGTAAAGGAATCCGGGTGAGGCTATCATAGTCACGGATACTTATGCAGAAAAATTAAAGGTATCCGGGCGAGGATGTCGCAGTCACGGACGCTGATAAGAAATGTAAAGGTATCCGGGCGAGGCTGTCGCAGTCACGGATACTGATACAGAAAAGTAAAGGAATCCGGGCGAGGCTATCACAGTCACGGACGCTGATGCAGAAATGTAAAGGAATCCGGGTGAGGCTATCATAGTCACGGATACTTATGCAGAAAAATTAAAGGTATCCGGGCGAGGATGTCGCAGTCACGGATACTGATACAGAAAAGTAAAGAAATCCGGGGAGGCTGTCGCAGTCACGGATACTGATACAGAAATGTAAAGGAATCCGGGCGAGGCTATCGCAGTCACGGATACTGATTCAGAAATGTAAAGGTATCCGGGCGAGGCTTTCGCAGTCACGGACGCTGATGCAGAAATGTAAAGGTATCCGAGCGTGGCTAGTGCAATCACGGATCTTGATGAAGAAAATAAAGGTATACGGGCGAGGCTATCGCAGTCACGGACGCTGATGCAGAAATGTAAAGGTATCCGGGCGAGGCTGTCGCAGTCACGGACGCTGATGCAGAAAAGTTAAGGTATCAGGGCGAGGCTATCATAGTCACGGATACTTATGCAGAAAAATTAAAGGTATCCGGGCGAGGATGTCGCAGTCACGGATACTGATACAGAAAAGTAAAGGAATCCGGGGAGGCTGTCGCAGTCACGGATACTGATACAGAAAAATAACGGAATCCGGGCGAGGCTATCGCAGTCAAGGACGCTGATGCAGAAATGTAAAGGAATCCGAGCAAGGCTATCATAGTCACGGATCCTGATACAGAAAAGTAAAGGAATCCGGGCGAGGCTATCGTAGTCAAGGATACTGATACAGAAAAGTAAAGGAATCCGGGCGAGGCTATCGTAGTCACGGATGCTGATGTAGAAATGTAAAGGTATTCAGGCGAGGCTATCGCAGTCATGGACGCTGATGCAGAAATGTAAAGGTATCCGGGCGAGGCTGTCGCAGTCACGGATCTTGATGAAGAAAATAAAGGTATACGGGCGAGGCTATCGCAGTCACGGACGCTGATGCAGAAATGTAAAGGTATCCGGGCGAGGCAGTCCCAGTCAGGGACGCTGATGCAGAAAAGTAGAGGTATCAGGGCGAGGCTATCATAGTCACGGATTCTTATGCAGAAAAATTAAAGGTATCCGGGCGAGGCTGTCGCAGTCACGGATACTGATACAGAAAAGTAAAGGAATCCGGGGAGGCTATCGGAGTCACGGACGCTGATGCAGAAAAGTAAAGGAATCCGGGCGAGGCTATCGCAGTCAAGGACCCTGATGCAGAAATGTAAAGGAATCCGAGCAAGGCTATCGTAGTCACGGATCCTGATACAGAAAAGTAAAGGAATCCGGGCGAGGCTATCGTAGTCACGGATACTGATACAGAAAAGTAAAGGAATCCGGGCGAGGCTATCGTAGTCACGGATGCAGATGTAGAAATGTAGAGGTATTCAGGCGAGGCTATCACAGTCATGGACGCTGATGCAGAAATGTAAAGGTATCCGGGTGAGGCTGTCGCAGTCACGGATACTGATACAGAAAAGTAAAGGAATCCGGGCGAGGCTATCGACGTCACGGACACTGATGCAGAAATGTAAAGGTACTCAGGCGCGGCTATCGCAGTCACGGACGCTGATGCAGAAATGTAAAGGTATCCGGGCGAGGCTGTCGCACTCACGGATACTGATTCAGAAATGTAAAGGTATCCGGGTGAGGCTTTCGCAGTCACGGACGCTGATGCAGAAAAGTAAAGGTATCCGGGCGAGGCTAGCGCACTCACGGATCTTGATGAAGAAAATAATGGTATCCGGGCGAGGCTATCGCAGTCATGGACGCTGATGCAGAAATGTAAAGGTATCCGGGCGAGGCTGTCGCACTCACGGATACTGATTCAGAAATGTAAAGGTATCCGGGTGAGGCTTTCGCAGTCACGGACGCTGATGCAGAAAAGTAAAGGTATCCGGGCGAGGCTAGCGCACTCACGGATCTTGATGAAGAAAATAATGGTATCCGGGCGAGGCTATCGCAGTCACGGACGCTGATAAGAAATGTAAAGCTATCCGGGCGAGGCTGTCGCAATCACGGATACTGATACAGAAAAGTAAAGGAATCCGGGCGAGGCTATCGCAGTCACGGACGCTGATGCAGAAATGTAAAGGAATCCGGGAGAGGCTATCATAGTCACGGATACTTATGCAGAAAAATTAAAGGTATCCGGGCGAGGATGTCGCAGTCACGGATACTGATACAGAAAAGTTAAGAAATCCGGGGAGGCTGTCGCAGTCACGGATACTGAGACAGAAAAGTAAAGGAATCCGGGCGAGGCTATCGCAGTCACGGATACTGATTCAGAAATGTAAAGGTATCCGGGCGAGGCTTTCGCAGTCACGGACACTGATGCAGAAATGTAAAGGTATCCGAGCGTGGCTAGCGCAATCACGGATCTTGATGAAGAAAATAAAGGTATACGGGCGAGGCTATCGCAGTCACGGATGCTGATGCAGAAATGTAAAGGTATCAGGGCGAGGCTATCGCAGTCACGGACGCTGATGCAGAAATGTAAAGGTATCCGGGCGAGGCTAGCGCAATCACAGATCCTGATGAACAAAATAAAGGTATCCGGGCGAGGCTATCGTAGTCACGGACGCTGATGCAGAAATGTAAAGGTATCCGGGCGCGACTATCGTAGTCACGGATATTGATGTAGAAATGTAAACGTATTCAGGCGAGCCTATCGCAGTCACGGACACTGATGCAGAAATGTAAAGGTATCCGGCGAGGCTGTCGCAGTCACGGATACTGATACAGAAAAGTAAAAGAATCCGGGCGAGGCTATTGGAGTCACGGACGCTGATGTAGAAAAGTAAAGGTATCCGGGCGAGGCTATCCCAGTCACGGACGCTGATGCAGAAATGTAAAGGTATCCAGGCGAGGTTATCGCAGTCACGGACGCTGATGCAGAAAAGTAAAGGTATCCGGGCGAGGCTATCATAGTCACGGATACTTATGCAGAAAAATTAAAGGTATCCGGGCGAGGCTGTCGCAGTCATGGATACTGATACAGAAAAGTAAAGGTATCCGGGCGAGGCTATCCCAGTCACGGACGCTGATGCAGAAATGTAAAGGAATCCGGGCGAGGCTATCGCAGTCACGGATACTGATTCAGAAATGTAAAGGAATCCGGGCGAGGCTATCGCAGTCACGGACGCTGATGCAGAAATGTAAAGGAAAAAGGTATACGGGCGAGGCTATCGCAGTCACGGACGCTGATGCAGAAATGTAAAGGTATCCGGGCGAGGCTGTCGCAGTCACGGACGCTGATGCAGAAAAGTTAAGGTATCAGGGCGAGGCTATCATAGTCACGGATACTTATGCAGAAAAATTAAAGGTATCCGGGCGAGGATGTCGCAGTCACGGATACTGATACAGAAAAGTAAAGGAATCCGAGGAGGCTGTCGCAGTCACGGATACTGATACAGAAAAATAACGGAATCCGGGCGAGGCTATCGTAGTCAAGGACGCTGATGCAGAAATGTAAAGGAATCCGAGCAAGGCTATCATAGTCACGGATCCTGATACAGAAAAGTAAAGGAATCCGGGCGAGGCTATCGTAGTCAAGGATACTGATACAGAAAAGTAAAGGAATCCGGGCGAGGCTATCGTAGTCACGGATGCTGATGTAGAAATGTAAAGGTATTCAGGCGAGGCTATCGCAGTCATGGACGCTGATGCAGAAATGTAAAGGTATCCGGGCGAGGCTGTCGCAGTCACGGATCTTGATGAAGAAAATAAAGGTATACGGGCGAGGCTATCGCAGTCACGGACGCTGATGCAGAAATGTAAAGGTATCCGGGCGAGGCAGTCCCAGTCACGGACGCTGATGCAGAAAAGTAAAGGTATCAGGGCGAGGCTATCATAGTCACGGATACTTATGCAGAAAAATTAAAGGTATCCGGGCGAGGATGTCGCAGTCACGGATACTAATACAGAAAAGTAAAGGAATCCGGGGAGGCTGTCGCAGTCACGGATACTGATACAGAAAAATAAAGGAATCCGGGCGAGGCTATCGGAGTCACGGACGCTGATGCAGAAAAGTAAAGGTATCCGGGCGAGGCTATCGCAGTCAAGGACGCTGATGCAGAAATGTAAAGGAATCCGAGCAAGGCTATCGTAGTCACGGATCCTGATACAGAAAAGTAAAGGAATCCGGGCGAGCCTATCGTAGTCACGGATACTGATACAGAAAAGTAAAGGAATCCGGGCGAGGCTATCGTAGTCACGGATGCTGATGTAGAAATGTAAAGGTATTCAGGCGAGGCTATCGCAGTAATGGATGCTGATGCAGAAATGTAAAGATATCCGGGCGAGGCTGTCGCAGTCACGGATCCTGATGAACAAAATAAAGGTATCCGGGCGAGGCTGTCGCAGTCACGGATACGGATACAGAAAAGTAAAGGAATCCGGGCGAGGCTTTCGCTGTCACGGACGCTGATGCAGAAAAGTAAAGGTATCCGGGCGAGGCTATCGCAGTCAAGGACCCTGATGCAGAAATGTAAAGGAATCCGAGCAAGGCTATCGTAGTCACGGATCCTGATACAGAAAAGTAAAGGAATCCGGGCGAGGCTATCGTAGTCACGGATACTGATACAGAAAAGTAAAGGAATCCGGGCGAGGCTATCATAGTCACGGATGCTGATGTAGAAATGTAGAGGTATTCAGGCGAGGCTATCACAGTCATGGACGCTGATGCAGAAATGTAAAGGTATCCGGGCGAGGCTGTTGCAGTCACGGATACTGATACAGAAAAGTAAAGGAATCCGGGCGAGGCTATCGACGTCACGGACGCTGATGCAGAAATGTAAAGGTACTCAGGCGCGGCTATCGCAGTCACGGACGCTGATGCAGAAATGTAAAGGTATCCGGGCGAGGCTAGCGCAATCACAGATCCTGATGAACAAAATAAAGGTATCCGGGCGAGGCTATCGCAGTCATGGACGCTGATGCAGAAATGTAAAGGTATCCGGGCGAGACTTTCGCAGTCACGGACGCTGATGCAGAAAAGTAAAGGTATCCGGGCGAGGCTAGCGCACTCACGGATCTTGATGAAGAAAATAAAGGTATCCGGGCGAGGCTATCGCAGTCACGGACGCTGATAAGAAATGTAAAGGTATCCGGGCTAGGCTGTCGCAGTCACGGATACTGATACAGAAAAGTAAAGGAATCCGGGCGAGGTTATCGCAGTCACGGACGCTGATGCAGGCATGTAAAGGAATCCGGGAGAGGCTATCATAGTCACGGATACTTATGCAGAAAAATTAAAGGTATCCGGGCGAGGATGTCGCAGTCACGGATACTGATACAGAAATGTAAAGGTATCCAGGCGAGGTTATCGCAGTCACGGACGCTGATGCAGAAAAGTAAAGGTATCCGGGCGAGGCTATCATAGTCACGGATACTTATGCAGAAAAATTAAAGGTATCCGGGCGAGGCTGTCGCAGTCATGGATACTGATACAGAAAAGTAAAGGAATCTGAGTGAGGCTATCGCAGTCATGGACGCTGATGCAGAAATGTAAAGGTATCCGGGCGAGGCTGTCGCAGTCACGGATACTGATACAGAAAAGTAAAGGAATCCGGGCGAGACTATCGACGTCACGGACGCTGATGCAGAAATGTAAAGGTACTCAGGCACGGCTATCGCAGTCACGGACGCTGATGCAGAAATGTAAAGGTATCCGGGCGAGGCTAGCGCAATCACAGATCCTGATGAACAAAATAAAGGTATCCGGGCGAGGCTATCGCAGTCATGGACGCTGATGCAGAAATGTAAAGGTATCCGGGCGAGGCTGTCGCACTCACGGATACTGATTCAGAAATGTAAAGGTATCCGGGTGAGGCTTTCGCAGTCACGGACGCTGATGCAGAAATGTAAAGGTATCCGGGCGAGGCTAGCGCACTCACGGATCTTGATGAAGAAAATAAAGGTATCCGGCGAGGCTATCGCAGTCACGGACGCTGATAAGAAATGTAAAGGTATCCGGGCGAGGCTGTCGCAGTCACGGATACTGATACAGAAAAGTAAAGGAATCCGGGCGAGGCTATCGCAGTCTCGGACGCTGATGCAGAAATGTAAAGGAATCCGGGCGAGGCTATCGCAGTCACGGATACTGATTCAGAAATGTAAAGGAATCCGGGCGAGGCTATCGCAGTCACGGACGCTGATGCAGAAATGTAAAGGAAAAAGGTATACGGGCGAGGCTATCGCAGTCACGGACGCTGATGCAGAAATGTAAAGGTATCCGGGCGAGGCTGTCGCAGTCACGGACGCTGATGCAGAAAAGTTAAGGTATCAGGGCGAGGCTATCATAGTCACGGATACTTATGCAGAAAAATTAAAGGTATCCGGGCGAGGATGTCGCAGTCACGGATACTGATACAGAAAAGTAAAGGAATCCGAGGAGGCTGTCGCAGTCACGGATACTGATACAGAAAAATAACGGAATCCGGGCGAGGCTATCGCAGTCAAGGACGCTGATGCAGAAATGTAAAGGAATCCGAGCAAGGCTATCATAGTCACGGATCCTGATACAGAAAAGTAAAGGAATCCGGGCGAGGCTATCGTAGTCAAGGATACTGATACAGAAAAGTAAAGGAATCCGGGCGAGGCTATCGTAGTCACGGATGCTGATGTAGAAATGTAAAGGTATTCAGGCGAGGCTATCGCAGTCATGGACGCTGATGCAGAAATGTAAAGGTATCCGGGCGAGGCTGTCGCAGTCACGGATCTTGATGAAGAAAATAAAGGTATACGGGCGAGGCTATCGCAGTCACGGACGCTGATGCAGAAATGTAAAGGTATCCGGGCGAGGCAGTCCCAGTCACGGACGCTGATGCAGAAAAGTAAAGGTATCAGGGCAAGGCTATCATAGTCACGGATACTTATGCATAAAAATTAAAGGTATCCAGGCGAGGATGTCGCAGTCACGGATACTAATACAGAAAAGTAAAGGAATCCGGGGAGGCTGTCGCAGTCACGGATACTGATACAGAAAAATAAAGGAATCCGGGCGAGGCTATCGGAGTCACGGACGCTGATGCAGAAAAGTAAAGGTATCCGGGCGAGGCTATCGCAGTCAAGGACGCTGATGCAGAAATGTAAAGGAATCCGAGCAAGGCTATCGTAGTCACGGATCCTGATACAGAAAAGTAAAGGAATCCGGGCGAGCCTATCGTAGTCACGGATACTGATACAGAAAAGTAAAGGAATCCGGGCGAGGCTATCGTAGTCACGGATGCTGATGTAGAAATGTAAAGGTATTCAGGCGAGGCTATCGCAGTAATGGATGCTGATGCAGAAATGTAAAGATATCCGGGCGAGGCTGTCGCAGTCACGGATCCTGATGAACAAAATAAAGGTATCCGGGCGAGGCTGTCGCAGTCACGGATACGGATACAGAAAAGTAAAGGAATCCGGGCGAGGCTTTCGCTGTCACGGACGCTGATGCAGAAAAGTAAAGGTATCCGGGCGAGGCTATCGCAGTCAAGGACCCTGATGCAGAAATGTAAAGGAATCCGAGCAAGGCTATCGTAGTCACGGATCCTGATACAGAAAAGTAAAGGAATCCGGGCGAGGCTATCGTAGTCACGGATACTGATACAGAAAAGTAAAGGAATCCGGGCGAGGCTATCGTAGTCACGGATGCTGATGTAGAAATGTAGAGGTATTCAGGCGAGGCTATCACAGTCATGGACGCTGATGCAGAAATGTAAAGGTATCCGGGCGAGGCTGTTGCAGTCACGGATACTGATACAGAAAAGTAAAGGAATCCGGGCGAGGCTATCGACGTCACGGACGCTGATGCAGAAATGTAAAGGTACTCAGGCGCGGCTATCGCAGTCACGGACGCTGATGCAGAAATGTAAAGGTATCCGGGCGAGGCTAGCGCAATCACAGATCCTGATGAACAAAATAAAGGTATCCGGGCGAGGCTATCGCAGTCATGGACGCTGATGCAGAAATGTAAAGGTATCCGGGCGAGACTTTCGCAGTCACGGACGCTGATGCAGAAAAGTAAAGGTATCCGGGCGAGGCTAGCGCACTCACGGATCTTGATGAAGAAAATAAAGGTATCCGGGCGAGGCTATCGCAGTCACGGACGCTGATAAGAAATGTAAAGGTATCCGGGCTAGGCTGTCGCAGTCACGGATACTGATACAGAAAAGTAAAGGAATCCGGGCGAGGTTATCGCAGTCACGGACGCTGATGCAGGCATGTAAAGGAATCCGGGAGAGGCTATCATAGTCACGGATACTTATGCAGAAAAATTAAAGGTATCCGGGCGAGGATGTCGCAGTCACGGATACTGATACAGAAAAGTAAAGAAATCCGGGGAGGCTGTCGCAGTCACGGATACTGATACAGAAAAGTAAAGGAATCCGGGCGAGGCTATCGCAGTCACGGATACTGATTCAGAAATGTAAAGGTATCCGGGCGAGGCTTTCGCAGTCACGGACGCTGATGCAGAAATGTAAAGGTATCCGAGCGTGGCTAGCGCAATCACGGATCTTGATGAAGAAAATAAAGGTATACGGGCGAGGCTATCGCAGTCACGGATGCTGATGCTGAAATGTAAAGGTATCAGGGCGAGGCTATCGCAGTCACGGATGCTGATGCAGAAATGTAAAGGTATCCGGGCGAGGCTAGCGCAATCACCGATCCTGAGGAACAAAATAAAGGTATCCGGGCGAGGCTATCGCAGTCACGGACGCTGATGCAGAAATGTAAAGGTATCCAGGCGCGGCTATCGTAGTCACGGATGCTGATGTAGAAATGTAAAGGTATTCAGGCGAGCCTATCGCAGTCACGGACACTGATGCAGAAATGTAAAGGTATCCGGCGAGGCTGTCGCAGTCACGGATACTGATACAGAAAAGTAAAAGAATCCGGGCGAGGCTATTGGAGTCACGGACGCTGATGTAGAAAAGTAAAGGTATCCGGGCGAGGCTATCCCAGTCACGGACGCTGATGCAGAAATGTAAAGGTATCCAGGCGAGGTTATCGCAGTCACGGACGCTGATGCAGAAAAGTAAAGGTATCCGGGCGAGGCTATCATAGTCACGGATACTTATGCAGAAAAATTAAAGGTATCCGGGCGAGGCTGTCGCAGTCATGGATACTGATACAGAAAAGTAAAGGAATCTGAGTGAGGCTGTCGGAGTCACGGATACTGATACAGAAAATAAAGGAATCCGGGCGAGGCTATCGCAGTCATGGACGCTGATGCAGAAATGTAAAGGTATCCGGGCGAGGCGGTCGCAGCCACGGATACTGATACAGAAAAGTAAAGGAATCCGGGTGAGGCTATCGACGTCACGGACGCTGATGCAGAAATGTAAAGGTACTCAGGCGCGGCTATCGCAGTCACGGACGCTGATGCAGAAATATAAAGGTATCCGGGCGAGGCTAGCGCAATCACAGATCCTGATGAACAAAATAAAGGTATCCGGGCGAGGCTATCGCAGTCATGGACGCTGATGCAGAAATGTAAAGGTATCCGGGCGAGGTTGTCGCACTCACGGATACTGATTCAGAAATGTAAAGGTATCCGGGTGAGGCTTTCGCAGTCACGGACGCTGATGCAGAAATGTAAAGGTATCCGGGCGAGGCTAGCGCACTCACGGATCTTGATGAAGAAAATAAAGGTATCCGGCGAGGCTATCGCAGTCACGGACGCTGATAAGAAATGTAAAGGTATCCGGGCGAGGCTGTCGCAGTCATGGATACTGATACAGAAAAGTAAAGGAATCCGGGTGAGGCTATCGCAGTCACGGACGCTGATGCAGAAATGTAAAGGAATCCGGGTTAGGCTATCATAGCACGGATACTTATGCAGAAAAATTAAAGGTATCCGGGCGAGGATGTCGCAGTCACGGATACTGATTCAGAAAAGTAAAGAACTCCGGGGAGGCTGTCGCAGTCACGGATACTGATACAGAAAAGTAAAGGAATCTGGGCGAGGCTATCGCAGTCACGGATACTGATTCAGAAATGTAAAGGTATCCGGGCGAGGCTTTCGCAGTCACGGACGCTGATGCAGAAATGTAAAGGTATCCGAGCGTGGCTAGCGCAATCACAGATCTTGATGAAGAAAATAAAGGTATACGGGCGAGGCTATCGCAGTCACGGACGCTGATGCAGAAAAGTAAAGGTATCAGGGCGAGGCTATCATAGTCACGGATACTGATACAGAAAAATAACAGAATCTGGGCGAGGCTATCGCAGTCAAGGACGCTGATGCAGAAATGTAAAGGAATCCGAGCAAGGCTATCATAGTCACGGATCCTGATACAGAAAAGTAAAGGAATCCGGGCGAGGCTATCGTAGTCACGGATACTGATACAGAAAAGTAAAGGAATCCGTGCGAGGCTATCGTAGTCACGGATGCTGATGTAGAAATGTAAAGGTATTCAGGCGAGGCTATCGCAGTCATGGACGCTGATGCAGAAATGTAAAGGTATCCGGGCGAGGCTGTCGCAGTCACGGATCTTGATGAAGAAAATAAAGGTATACGGGCGAGGCTATCGCAGTCACGGACGCTGATGCAGAAATGTAAAGGTATCCGGGCGAGGCTATCCCAGTCACGGACACTGATGCAGAAAAGTAAAGGTATCAGGGCGAGGCTATCATAGTCACGGATACTTATGCAGAAAAATTAAAGGTATCCGGGCGAGGATGTCGCAGTCACGGATACTGATACAGAAAAGTAAAGGTATCCGGGCGAGGCTGTCGCAGTCACGGATACTGATACAGAAAAGTAAAGGAATCCGGGCGAGGCTATCGCAGTCACGGACGCTGATGCAGAAAAGTAAAGGTATCCGTGCGAGGCTATCGCAGTCAAGGATGCTGATGCAGAAATGTAAAGGAATCCGAGCAAGGCTATCGTAGTCACGGATCCTGATACATAAAAGTAAAGGAATCCGGGCGAGGCTATCGTAGTCACGGATACTGATACAGAAAAGTAAAGGAATCCGGGCGAGGCTATCGTAGTCACGGATGCTGATGTAGAAATGTAGAGGTATTCAGGCGAGGCTATCGCAGTCATGGACGCTGATGCAGAAATGTAAAGGTATCCGGGCGAGGCTGTCGTAGTCACGGATACTGATACAGAAAAGTAAAGGAATCCGTGCGAGGCTATCGTAGTCACGGATGCTGATGTAGAAATGTAAAGGTATTCAAGCGAGGCTATCGCAGTCATGGACGCTGATGCAGAAATGTAAAGGTATCCGGGCGAGGCTGTCGCAGTCACGGATCTTGATGAAGAAAATAAAGGTTTACGGGCGAGGCTATCGCAGTCACGGACGCTGATGCAGAAATGTAAAGGTATCCGGGCGAGGCTATCCCAGTCACGGACACTGATGCAGAAAAGTAAAGGTATCAGGGCGAGGCTATCATAGTCACGGATACTTATGCAGAAAAATTAAAGGTATCCGGGCGAGGATGTCGCAGTCACGGATACTGATACAGAAAAGTAAAGGTATCCGGGCGAGGCTGTCGCAGTCACGGATACTGATACAGAAAAGTAAAGGAATCCGGGCGAGGCTATCGCAGTCACGGACGCTGATGCAGAAAAGTAAAGGTATCCGTGCGAGGCTATCGCAGTCAAGGATGCTGATGCAGAAATGTAAAGGAATCCGAGCAAGGCTATCGTAGTCATGGATCCTGATACATAAAAGTAAAGGAATCCGGGCGAGGCTATCGTAGTCACGGATACTGATACAGAAAAGTAAAGGAATCCGGGCGAGGCTATCGTAGTCACGGATGCTGATGTAGAAATGTAGAGGTATTCAGGCGAGGCTATCGCAGTCATGGACGCTGATGCAGAAATGTAAAGGTATCCGGGCGAGGCTGTCGCAGTCACGGATACTGATACAGAAAAGTAAAGGAATCCGGGCGAGGCTATCGCCGTCACGGACGCTGATGCAGAAATGTAAAGGTACTCAGGCGCGGTTATCGCAGTCACGGACGCTGATGCAGAAATGTAAAGGTATCCGGGCGAGGCTAGCGCAATCACAGATCCTGATGAACAAAATAAAGGTATCCGGGCGAGGCTATCGCAGTCACGGACGCTGATGCAGAAATGTAAAGGTATCCGGGCGAGGCTATCGTAGTCACGGATGCTGATGTAGAAATGTAAAGGTATTCAGGCGAGCCTATCGCAGTCACGGACACTGATGCAGAAATGTAAAGGTATCCGGCGAGGCTGTCGCAGTCACGGATACTGATACAGAAAAGTAAAGGAATCCGGGCGAGGCTATTGGAGTCACGGACGCTGATGTAGAAAAGTAAAGGTCTCCGGGCGAGGCTATCCCAGTCACGGACGCTGATGCAGAAATGTAAAGATATCCAGGCGAGGTTATCGCAGTCACGGACGCTGATGCAGAAAAGTAAAGGTATCCGGGCGAGGCTATCGTAGTCACGGATACTTATGCAGAAAAATTAAAGGTATCCGGGCGAGGCTGTCGCAGTCATGGATACTGATACAGAAAAGTAAAGGAATCTGAGTGAGGCTGTCGGAGTCACGGATACTGATACAGAAAAGTAAAGGAATCTGGGCGAGGCTATCGCAGTCACGGACGCTGATGCAGAAAAGCAAAGGTATCCGTGCGAGGCTATCGTAGTCACGGATGCTGATGTAGAAATGTAAAGGAATCTGCGCGAGGCAATCGTAGTCACGGATACTGATACAGAAAAGTAAAGGAATCCGGGCGAGGCTATCGTAGTAACGGATACTGATACAGAAAAGTAAAGAAATTCGGGCGAGGCTATCGTAGTCACGGATACTGATACAGAAAAGTAAAGGAATCCGGGCGAGGCTATCGTAGTCACGGATGCTGATGTAGAAATGTAAAGGTATTCAGGCGAGGCTATCGCAGTCACGGACGCTGATGCAGAAATGTAAAGGTATCCGGGCGAGGTTGTCGCAGTCACGGATACTGATACAGAAAAGTAAAGGAATCTGGGCGAGGCTATCGCAGTCACGGACGCTGATGCAGAAATGTAAAGGAATCCGAGCGAGGCTATCGTAGTCACGGATGCTGATGTAGAAATGTAAAGGTATTCAGGCGAGGCTATCGCAGTCACGGACGCTGATATAGAAATGTAAAGGTATACGGGCGAGGCTATCGCAGTCACGGATGCTGATGCAGAAATGTAAAGGTATCC
Organism: Viola odorata; assembly: GCA_963691705.1. NCBI lineage: Eukaryota > Viridiplantae > Streptophyta > Magnoliopsida > Malpighiales > Violaceae > Viola > Viola odorata. The sequence continues at coordinate 39,409,418 of OY829537.1, forward strand.
GGGCGAGGCTGTCGCAGTCACGGATCTTGATGAAGAAAATAAAGGTATACGGGCGAGGCTATCGCAGTCACGGACGCTGATGCAGAAATGTAAAGGTATCCGGGCGAGGCTATCCCAGTCACGGACACTGATGCAGAAAAGTAAAGGTATCAGGGCGAGGCTATCATAGTCACGGATACTTATGCAGAAAAATTAAAGGTATCCGGGCGAGGATGTCGCAGTCACGGATACTGATACAGAAAAGTAAAGGTATCCGGGCGAGGCTGTCGCAGTCACGGATACTGATACAGAAAAGTAAAGGAATCCGGGCGAGGCTATCGCAGTCACGGACGCTGATGCAGAAAAGTAAAGGTATCCGTGCGAGGCTATCGCAGTCAAGGATGCTGATGCAGAAATGTAAAGGAATCCGAGCAAGGCTATCGTAGTCACGGATCCTGATACATAAAAGTAAAGGAATCCGGGCGAGGCTATCGTAGTCACGGATACTGATACAGAAAAGTAAAGGAATCCGGGCGAGGCTATCGTAGTCACGGATGCTGATGTAGAAATGTAGAGGTATTCAGGCGAGGCTATCGCAGTCATGGACGCTGATGCAGAAATGTAAAGGTATCCGGGCGAGGCTGTCGTAGTCACGGATACTGATACAGAAAAGTAAAGGAATCCGTGCGAGGCTATCGTAGTCACGGATGCTGATGTAGAAATGTAAAGGTATTCAAGCGAGGCTATCGCAGTCATGGACGCTGATGCAGAAATGTAAAGGTATCCGGGCGAGGCTGTCGCAGTCACGGATCTTGATGAAGAAAATAAAGGTATACGGGCGAGGCTATCGCAGTCACGGACGCTGATGCAGAAATGTAAAGGTATCCGGGCGAGGCTATCCCAGTCACGGACACTGATGCAGAAAAGTAAAGGTATCAGGGCGAGGCTATCATAGTCACGGATACTTATGCAGAAAAATTAAAGGTATCCGGGCGAGGATGTCGCAGTCACGGATACTGATACAGAAAAGTAAAGGTATCCGGGCGAGGCTGTCGCAGTCACGGATACTGATACAGAAAAGTAAAGGAATCCGGGCGAGGCTATCGCAGTCACGGACGCTGATGCAGAAAAGTAAAGGTATCCGTGCGAGGCTATCGCAGTCAAGGATGCTGATGCAGAAATGTAAAGGAATCCGAGCAAGGCTATCGTAGTCATGGATCCTGATACATAAAAGTAAAGGAATCCGGGCGAGGCTATCGTAGTCACGGATACTGATACAGAAAAGTAAAGGAATCCGGGCGAGGCTATCGTAGTCACGGATGCTGATGTAGAAATGTAGAGGTATTCAGGCGAGGCTATCGCAGTCATGGACGCTGATGCAGAAATGTAAAGGTATCCGGGCGAGGCTGTCGCAGTCACGGATACTGATACAGAAAAGTAAAGGAATCCGGGCGAGGCTATCGCCGTCACGGACGCTGATGCAGAAATGTAAAGGTACTCAGGAGCGGTTATCGCAGTCACGGACGCTGATGCAGAAATGTAAAGGTATCCGGGCGAGGCTAGCGCAATCACAGATCCTGATGAACAAAATAAAGGTATCCGGGCGAGGCTATCGCAGTCACGGACGCTGATGCAGAAATGTAAAGGTATCCGGGCGAGGCTATCGTAGTCACGGATGCTGATGTAGAAATGTAAAGGTATTCAGGCGAGCCTATCGCAGTCACGGACACTGATGCAGAAATGTAAAGGTATCCGGCGAGGCTGTCGCAGTCACGGATACTGATACAGAAAAGTAAAGGAATCCGGGCGAGGCTATCGTAGTCACGGATGCTGATGTAGAAATGTAAAGGAATTCAGGCGAGGCTATCACAGTCACGGACGCTGATGCAGAAATGTAAAGGTATCCGGGCGAGGTTGTCGCAGTCACGGATACTGATACAGAAAAGTAAAGGAATCTGGGCGAGGCTATCGCAGTCACGGATACTGATACACAAAAGTAAAGGAATTCGGGCGAGGCTGTCGTAGTCACGGATGCTGATGTAGAAATGTAAAGGTATTCAGGCGAGGCTATCGCAGTCACGGACGCTGATATAGAAATGTAAAGGTATCCGGGCGAGGTTGTCGCAGTCACGGATACTGATACAGAAAAGTAAAGGAATCCGGGCGAGGCTATCGCAGTCACGGACGCTGATGCAGAAATGTAAAGGTATCCGGGCGAGGCTGTCGTAGTCACGGATACTGATACAGAAAAGTAAAGGTATTCAGGCGAGGCTGTCTCAGTCACGAATACTGATACAGAAAAGTAAAGGAATCCGGGCGAGGCTATCGCAGTCACGGACGCTGATGCAGAAATGTAAAGGTATCCGGGCGAGGCTAGCGCAATCACAGATCCTGATGAACAAAATAAAGGTATCCGGGCGAGGCTATCGCAGTCATGGACGCTGATGCAGAAATGTAAAGGTATCCGGGCGAGGCTGTCGCACTCACGGATACTGATACAGAAAAGTATCAGTAGTCACGGATACTGATACAGAAAAGTAAAGGAATCTGGGCGAGGCTATCGTAGTCACGGATACTGATACAGAAAAGTAAAGGAATCCGGGCGAGGCTATCGTAGTCACGGATGCTGATGTAGAAATGTAAAGGTATTCAGGCGAGGCTATCGCAGTCACGGACGCTGATGCAGAAATGTAAAGGTATCCGGGCGAGGTTGTCGCAGTCACGGATACTGATACAGAAAAGTAAAGGAATCTGGGCGAGGCTATCGCAGTCACGGACGCTGATGCAGAAATGTAAAGGAATCCGAGCGAGGCTATCGTAGTCACGGATACTGATACAGAAAAGTAAAGGAATCCGGGCGAGGCTATCGTAGTCACGGATACTGATACACAAAAGTAAAGGAATTCGGGCGAGGCTGTCGTAGTCACGGATGCTGATGTAGAAATGTAAAGGTATTCAGGCGAGGCTATCGCAGTCACGGACGCTGATATAGAAATGTAAAGGTATCCGGGCGAGGCTGTCGCAGTCACGGATACTGATACAGAAAAGTAAAGGAATCCGGGCGAGGCTATCGCAGTCACGGACGCTGATGCAGAAATGTAAAGGTATCCGGGCGAGGCTGTCGTAGTCACGGATACTGATACAGAAAAGTAAAGGTATTCAGGCGAGGCTGTCTCAGTCACGAATACTGATACAGAAAAGTAAAGGAATCCGGGCGAGGCTATCGCAGTCACGGACGCTGATGCAGAAATGTAAAGGTATCCGGGCGAGGCTAGCGCAATCACAGATCCTGATGAACAAAATAAAGGTATCCGGGCGAGGCTATCGCAGTCATGGACGCTGATGCAGAAATGTAAAGGTATCCGGGCGAGGCTGTCGCACTCACGGATACTGATACAGAAAAGTATCAGTAGTCACGGATACTGATACAGAAAAGTAAAGGAATCTGGGCGAGGCTATCGTAGTCACGGATACTGATACAGAAAAGTAAAGGAATCCGGGCGAGGCTATCGTAGTCACGGATGCTGATGTAGAAATGTAAAGGTATTCAGGCGAGGCTATCGCAGTCACGGACGCTGATGCAGAAATGTAAAGGTATCCGGGCGAGGTTGTCGCAGTCACGGATACTGATACAGAAAAGTAAAGGAATCTGGGCGAGGCTATCGCAGTCACGGACGCTGATGCAGAAATGTAAAGGAATCCGAGCGAGGCTATCGTAGTCACGGATACTGATACAGAAAAGTAAAGGAATCCGGGCGAGGCTATCGTAGTCACGGATACTGATACACAAAAGTAAAGGAATTCGGGCGAGGCTGTCGTAGTCACGGATGCTGATGTAGAAATGTAAAGGTATTCAGGCGAGGCTATCGCAGTCACGGACGCTGATATAGAAATGTAAAGGTATCCGGGCGAGGCTGTCGCAGTCACGGATACTGATACAGAAAAGTAAAGGAATCCGGGCGAGGCTATCGCAGTCACGGACGCTGATGCAGAAATGTAAAGGTATCCGGGCGAGGCTGTCGTAGTCACGGATACTGATACAGAAAAGTAAAGGTATTCAGGCGAGGCTGTCTCAGTCACGAATACTGATACAGAAAAGTAAAGGAATCCGGGCGAGGCTATCGCAGTCACGGACGCTGATGCAGAAATGTAAAGGTATCCGGGCGAGGCTAGCGCAATCACAGATCCTGATGAACAAAATAAAGGTATCCGGGCGAGGCTATCGCAGTCATGGACGCTGATGCAGAAATGTAAAGGTATCCGGGCGAGGCTGTCGCACTCACGGATACTGATTCAGAAATGTAAAGGTATCCGGGTGAGGCTTTCGCAGTCACGGACGCTGATGTAGAAAAATTAAAGGTATCCGGGCGAGGATGTCGCAGTCACGGATGCTGATGCAGAAATGTAAAGGTATCAGGGCGAGGCTATCGCAGTCACGGACGCTGATGCAGAAATGTAAAGGTATCCGGGCGAGGCTAGCGCAATCACAGATCCTGATGAACAAAATAAAGGTATCCGGGGGAGGCTATCGTAGTCACGGACGCTGATGCAGAAATGTAAAGGTATCCGGGCGCGGCTATCGTAGTCACGGATATTGATGTAGAAATGTAAAGGTATTCAGGCGAGCCTATCGCAGTCACGGACACTGATGCAGAAATGTAAAGGTATCCGGCGAGGCTGTCGCAGTCACGGATACTGATACAGAAAAGTAAAAGAATCCGGGCGAGGCTATTGGAGTCACGGACGCTGATGTAGAAAAGTAAAGGTATCCGGGCGAGGCTATCCCAGTCACGGACGCTGATGCAGAAATGTAAAGGTATCCAGGCGAGGTTATCGCAGTCACGGACGCTGATGCAGAAAAGTAAAGGTATCCGGGCGAGGCTATCATAGTCACGGATACTTATGCAGAAAAATTAAAGGTATCCGGGCGAGGCTGTCGCAGTCATGGATACTGATACAGAAAAGTAAAGGAATCTGAGTGAGGCTATCGCAGTCATGGACGCTGATGCAGAAATGTAAAGGTATCCGGGCGAGGCTGTCGCAGTCACGGATACTGATACAGAAAAGTAAAGGAATCCGGGCGAGACTATCGACGTCACGGACGCTGATGCAGAAATGTAAAGGTACTCAGGCACGGCTATCGCAGTCACGGACGCTGATGCAGAAATGTAAAGGTATCCGGGCGAGGCTAGCGCAATCACAGATCCTGATGAACAAAATAAAGGTATCCGGGCGAGGCTATCGCAGTCATGGACGCTGATGCAGAAATGTAAAGGTATCCGGGCGAGGCTGTCGCACTCACGGATACTGATTCAGAAATGTAAAGGTATCCGGGTGAGGCTTTCGCAGTCACGGACGCTGATGCAGAAATGTAAAGGTATCCGGGCGAGGCTAGCGCACTCACGGATCTTGATGAAGAAAATAAAGGTATCCGGCGAGGCTATCGCAGTCACGGACGCTGATAAGAAATGTAAAGGTATCCGGGCGAGGCTGTCGCAGTCACGGATACTGATACAGAAAAGTAAAGGAATCCGGGCGAGGCTATCGCAGTCTCGGACGCTGATGCAGAAATGTAAAGGAATCCGGGCGAGGCTATCGCAGTCACGGATACTGATTCAGAAATGTAAAGGAATCCGGGCGAGGCTATCGCAGTCACGGACGCTGATGCAGAAATGTAAAGGAAAAAGGTATACGGGCGAGGCTATCGCAGTCACGGACGCTGATGCAGAAATGTAAAGGTATCCGGGCGAGGCTGTCGCAGTCACGGACGCTGATGCAGAAAAGTTAAGGTATCAGGGCGAGGCTATCATAGTCACGGATACTTATGCAGAAAAATTAAAGGTATCCGGGCGAGGATGTCGCAGTCACGGATACTGATACAGAAAAGTAAAGGAATCCGAGGAGGCTGTCGCAGTCACGGATACTGATACAGAAAAATAACGGAATCCGGGCGAGGCTATCGCAGTCAAGGACGCTGATGCAGAAATGTAAAGGAATCCGAGCAAGGCTATCATAGTCACGGATCCTGATACAGAAAAGTAAAGGAATCCGGGCGAGGCTATCGTAGTCAAGGATACTGATACAGAAAAGTAAAGGAATCCGGGCGAGGCTATCGTAGTCACGGATGCTGATGTAGAAATGTAAAGGTATTCAGGCGAGGCTATCGCAGTCATGGACGCTGATGCAGAAATGTAAAGGTATCCGGGCGAGGCTGTCGCAGTCACGGATCTTGATGAAGAAAATAAAGGTATACGGGCGAGGCTATCGCAGTCACGGACGCTGATGCAGAAATGTAAAGGTATCCGGGCGAGGCAGTCCCAGTCACGGACGCTGATGCAGAAAAGTAAAGGTATCAGGGCGAGGCTATCATAGTCACGGATACTTATGCAGAAAAATTAAAGGTATCCGGGCGAGGATGTCGCAGTCACGGATACTAATACAGAAAAGTAAAGGAATCCGGGGAGGCTGTCGCAGTCACGGATACTGATACAGAAAAATAAAGGAATCCGGGCGAGGCTATCGGAGTCACGGACGCTGATGCAGAAAAGTAAAGGTATCCGGGCGAGGCTATCGCAGTCAAGGACGCTGATGCAGAAATGTAAAGGAATCCGAGCAAGGCTATCGTAGTCACGGATCCTGATACAGAAAAGTAAAGGAATCCGGGCGAGCCTATCGTAGTCACGGATACTGATACAGGAAAGTAAAGGAATCCGGGCGAGGCTATCGTAGTCACGGATGCTGATGTAGAAATGTAAAGGTATTCAGGCGAGGCTATCGCAGTAATGGATGCTGATGCAGAAATGTAAAGATATCCGGGCGAGGCTGTTGCAGTCACGGATACTGATGAACAAAATAAAGGTATCCGGGCGAGGCTGTCGCAGTCACGGATACGGATACAGAAAAGTAAAGGAATCCGGGCGAGGCTTTCGCTGTCACGGACGCTGATGCAGAAAAGTAAAGGTATCCGGGCGAGGCTATCGCAGTCAAGGACCCTGATGCAGAAATGTAAAGGAATCCGAGCAAGGCTATCGTAGTCACGGATCCTGATACAGAAAAGTAAAGGAATCCGGGCGAGGCTATCGTAGTCACGGATACTGATACAGAAAAGTAAAGGAATCCGGGCGAGGCTATCGTAGTCACGGATGCTGATGTAGAAATGTAGAGGTATTCAGGCGAGGCTATCACAGTCATGGACGCTGATGCAGAAATGTAAAGGTATCCGGGCGAGGCTGTTGCAGTCACGGATACTGATACAGAAAAGTAAAGGAATCCGGGCGAGGCTATCGACGTCACGGACGCTGATGCAGAAATGTAAAGGTACTCAGGCGCGGCTATCGCAGTCACGGACGCTGATGCAGAAATGTAAAGGTATCCGGGCGAGGCTAGCGCAATCACAGATCCTGATGAACAAAATAAAGGTATCCGGGCGAGGCTATCGCAGTCATGGACGCTGATGCAGAAATGTAAAGGTATCCGGGCGAGACTTTCGCAGTCACGGACGCTGATGCAGAAAAGTAAAGGTATCCGGGCGAGGCTAGCGCACTCACGGATCTAGATGAAGAAAAAAAAGGTATCCGGGCGAGGCTATCGCAGTCACGGACGCTGATAAGAAATGTAAAGGTATCCGGGCTAGGCTGTCGCAGTCACGGATACTGATACAGAAAAGTAAAGGAATCCGGGCGAGGTTATCGCAGTCACGGACGCTGATGCAGAAATGTAAAGGTATCCGGGCGAGGCTATCATAGTCACGGATACTTATGCAGAAAAATTAAAGGTATCCGGGCGAGGATGTCGCAGTCACGGATACTGATACAGAAAAGTAAAGAAATCCGGGGAGGCTGTCGCAGTCACGGATACTGATACAGAAAAGTAAAGGAATCCGGGCGAGGCTATCGCAGTCACGGATACTGATTCAGAAATGTAAAGGTATCCGGGCGAGGCTTTCGCAGTCACGGACGCTGATGCAGAAATGTAAAGGTATCCGAGCGTGGCTAGCGCAATCACGGATCTTGATGAAGAAAATAAAGGTATACGGGCGAGGCTATCGCAGTCACGGATGCTGATGCAGAAATGTAAAGGTATCAGGGCGAGGCTATCGCAGTCACGGATGCTGATGCAGAAATGTAAAGGTATCCGGGCGAGGCTAGCGCAATCACCGATCCTGAGGAACAAAATAAAGGTATCCGGGCGAGGCTATCGCAGTCACGGACGCTGATGCAGAAATGTAAAGGTATCCAGGCGCGGCTATCGTAGTCACGGATGCTGATGTAGAAATGTAAAGGTATTCAGGCGAGCCTATCGCAGTCACGGACACTGATGCAGAAATGTAAAGGTATCCGGCGAGGCTGTCGCAGTCACGGATACTGATACAGAAAAGTAAAAGAATCCGGGCGAGGCTATTGGAGTCACGGACGCTGATGTAGAAAAGTAAAGGTATCCGGGCGAGGCTATCCCAGTCACGGACGCTGATGCAGAAATGTAAAGGTATCCAGGCGAGGTTATCGCAGTCACGGACGCTGATGCAGAAAAGTAAAGGTATCCGGGCGAGGTTATCATAGTCACGGATACTTATGCAGAAAAATTAAAGGTATCCGGGCGAGGCTGTCGCAGTCATGGATACTGATACAGAAAAGTAAAGGAATCTGAGTGAGGCTGTCGGAGTCACGGATACTGATACAGAAAATAAAGGAATCCGGGCGAGGCTATCGCAGTCATGGACGCTGATGCAGAAATGTAAAGGTATCCGGGCGAGGCTGTCGCAGTCACGGATACTGATACAGAAAAGTAAAGGAATCCGGGCGAGGCTATCGACGTCACGGACGCTGATGCAGAAATGTAAAGGTACTCAGGCGCGGCTATCGCAGTCACGGACGCTGATGCAGAAATATAAAGGTATCCGGGCGAGGCTAGCGCAATCACAGATCCTGATGAACAAAATAAAGGTATCCGGGCGAGGCTATCGCAGTCATGGACGCTGATGCAGAAATGTAAAGGTATCCGGGCGAGGTTGTCGCACTCACGGATACTGATTCAGAAATGTAAAGGTATCCGGGTGAGGCTTTCGCAGTCACGGACGCTGATGCAGAAATGTAAAGGTATCCGGGCGAGGCTAGCGCACTCACGGATCTTGATGAAGAAAATAAAGGTATCCGGCGAGGCTATCGCAGTCACGGACGCTGATAAGAAATGTAAAGGTATCCGGGCGAGGCTGTCGCAGTCATGGATACTGATACAGAAAAGTAAAGGAATCCGGGCGAGGCTATCGCAGTCACGGACGCTGATGCAGAAATGTAAAGGAATCCGGGTTAGGCTATCATAGCACGGATACTTATGCAGAAAAATTAAAGGTATCCGGGCGAGGATGTCGCAGTCACGGATACTGATTCAGAAAAGTAAAGAAATCCGGGGAGGCTGTCGCAGTCACGGATACTGATACAGAAAAGTAAAGGAATCCGGGCGAGGCTATCGCAGTCACGGATACTGATTCAGAAATGTAAAGGTATCCGGGCGAGGCTTTCGCAGTCACGGACGCTGATGCAGAAATGTAAAGGTATCCGAGCGTGGCTAGCGCAATCACGGATCTTGATGAAGAAAATAAAGGTATACGGGCGAGGCTATCGCAGTCACGGACGCTGATGCAGAAATGTAAAGGTATCAGGGCGAGGCTATCATAGTCACGGATACTTATGCAGAAAAATTAAAGGTATCCGGGCGAGGATATCGCAGTCACGGATACTGATACAGAAAAGTAAAGGAATCCGGGGAGGCTGTCGCAGTCACGGATACTGATACAGAAAAATAACAGAATCTGGGCGAGGCTATCGCAGTCAAGGACGCTGATGCAGAAATGTAAAGGAATCCGAGCAAGGCTATCATAGTCACGGATCCTGATACAGAAAAGTAAAGGAATCCGGGCGAGGCTATCGTAGTCACGGATACTGATACAGAAAAGTAAAGGAATCCGTGCGAGGCTATCGTAGTCACGGATGCTGATGTAGAAATGTAGAGGTATTCAGGCGAGGCTATCGCAGTCATGGACGCTGATGCAGAAATGTAAAGGTATCCGGGCGAGGCTGTCGCAGTCACGGATCTTGATGAAGAAAATAAAGGTATACGGGCGAGGCTATCGCAGTCACGGACGCTGATGCAGAAATGTAAAGGTATCCGGGCGAGGCTATCCCAGTCACGGACACTGATGCAGAAAAGTAAAGGTATCAGGGCGAGGCTATCATAGTCACGGATACTTATGCAGAAAAATTAAAGGTATCCGGGCGAGGATGTCGCAGTCACGGATACTGATACAGAAAAGTAAAGGTATCCGGGCGAGGCTGTCGCAGTCACGGACACTGATGCAGAAATGTAAAGGTATCCGGCGAGGCTGTCGCAGTCACGGATACTGATACAGAAAAGTAAAGGAATCCGGGCGAGGCTATTGGAGTCACGGACGCTGATGTAGAAAAGTAAAGGTCTCCGGGCGAGGCTATCCCAGTCACGGACGCTGATGCAGAAATGTAAAGATATCCAGGCGAGGTTATCGCAGTCACGGACGCTGATGCAGAAAAGTAAAGGTATCCGGGCGAGGCTATCGTAGTCACGGATACTTATGCAGAAAAATTAAAGGTATCCGGGCGAGGCTGTCGCAGTCATGGATACTGATACAGAAAAGTAAAGGAATCTGAGTGAGGCTGTCGGAGTCACGGATACTGATACAGAAAAGTAAAGGAATCTGGGCGAGGCTATCGCAGTCACGGACGCTGATGCAGAAAAGCAAAGGTATCCGTGCGAGGCTATCGTAGTCACGGATGCTGATGTAGAAATGTAAAGGAATCTGCGCGAGGCAATCGTAGTCACGGATACTGATACAGAAAAGTAAAGGAATCCGGGCGAGGCTATCGTAGTAACGGATACTGATACAGAAAAGTAAAGAAATTCGGGCGAGGCTATCGTAGTCACGGATACTGATACAGAAAAGTAAAGGAATCCGGGCGAGGCTATCGTAGTCACGGATGCTGATGTAGAAATGTAAAGGTATTCAGGCGAGGCTATCGCAGTCACGGACGCTGATGCAGAAATGTAAAGGTATCCGGGCGAGGTTGTCGCAGTCACGGATACTGATACAGAAAAGTAAAGGAATCTGGGCGAGGCTATCGCAGTCACGGACGCTGATGCAGAAATGTAAAGGAATCCGAGCGAGGCTATCGTAGTCACGGATGCTGATGTAGAAATGTAAAGGTATTCAGGCGAGGCTATCGCAGTCACGGACGCTGATATAGAAATGTAAAGGTATACGGGCGAGGCTATCGCAGTCACGGACGCTGATGCAGAAATGTAAAGGTATCAGGGCGAGGCTATCATAGTCACGGATACTTATGCAGAAAAATTAAAGGTATCCGGGCGAGGATGTCGCAGTCACGGATACTGATACAGAAAAGTAAAGGAATCCGGGGAGGCTGTCGCAGTCAGGATACTGATACAGAAAAATAACGGAATCCGGGCGAGGCTATCGCAGTCAAGGACGCTGATGCAGAAATGTAAAGGAATCCGAGCAAGGCTATCATAGTCACGGATCCTGATACAGAAAAGTAAAGGAATCCGGGCGAGGCTATCGTAGTCACGGATACTGATACAGAAAAGTAAAGGAATCCGGGCGAGGCTATCGTAGTCACGGATGCTGATGTAGAAATGTAAAGGTATTCAGGCGAGGCTATCGCAGTCACGGACGCTGATGCAGAAATGTAAAGGTATCCGGGCGAGGTTGTCGCAGTCACGGATACTGATACAGAAAAGTAAAGGAATCTGGGCGAGGCTATCGCAGTCACGGACGCTGATGCAGAAATGTAAAGGAATCCGAGCGAGGCTATCGTAGTCACGGATACTGATACAGAAAAGTAAAGGAATCCGGGCGAGGCTATCGTAGTCACGGATACTGATACACAAAAGTAAAGGAATCCGGGCGAGGCTGTCGTAGTCACGGATGCTGATGTAGAAATGTAAAGGTATTCAGGCGAGGCTATCGCAGTCACGGACGCTGATATAGAAATGTAAAGGTATCCGGGCGAGGCTGTCGCAGTCACGGATACTGATACAGAAAAGTAAAGGAATCCGGGCGAGGCTATCGCAGTCACGGACGCTGATGCAGAAATGTAAAGGTATCCGGGCGAGGCTGTCGTAGTCACGGATACTGATACAGAAAAGTAAAGGTATTCAGGCGAGGCTGTCTCAGTCACGAATACTGATACAGAAAAGTAAAGGAATCCGGGCGAGGCTATCGCAGTCACGGACGCTGATGCAGAAATGTAAAGGTATCCGGGCGAGGCTAGCGCAATCACAGATCCTGATGAACAAAATAAAGGTATCCGGGCGAGGCTATCGCAGTCATGGACGCTGATGCAGAAATGTAAAGGTATCCGGGCGAGGCTGTCGCACTCACGGATACTGATTCAGAAATGTAAAGGTATCCGGGTGAGGCTTTCGCAGTCACGGACGCTGATGTCGAAAAATTAAAGGTATCCGGGCGAGGATGTCGCAGTCACGGATGCTGATGCAGAAATGTAAAGGTATCAGGGCGAGGCTATCGCAGTCACGGACGCTGATGCAGAAATGTAAAGGTATCCGGGCGAGGCTAGCGCAATCACAGATCCTGATGAACAAAATAAAGGTATCCGGGCGAGGCTATCGTAGTCACGGACGCTGATGCAGAAATGTAAAGGTATCCGGGCGCGGCTATCGTAGTCACGGATATTGATGTAGAAATGTAAAGGTATTCAGGCGAGCCTATCGCAGTCACGGACACTGATGCAGAAATGTAAAGGTATCCGGCGAGGCTGTCGCAGTCACGGATACTGATACAGAAAAGTAAAAGAATCCGGGCGAGGCTATTGGAGTCACGGACGCTGATGTAGAAAAGTAAAGGTATCCGGGCGAGGCTATCCCAGTCACGGACGCTGATGCAGAAATGTAAAGGTATCCAGGCGAGGTTATCGCAGTCACGGACGCTGATGCAGAAAAGTAAAGGTATCCGGGCGAGGCTATCATAGTCACGGATACTTATGCAGAAAAATTAAAGGTATCCGGGCGAGGCTGTCGCAGTCATGGATACTGATACAGAAAAGTAAAGGAATCTGAGTGAGGCTATCGCAGTCATGGACGCTGATGCAGAAATGTAAAGGTATCCGGGCGAGGCTGTCGCAGTCACGGATACTGATACAGAAAAGTAAAGGAATCCGGGCGAGACTATCGACGTCACGGACGCTGATGCAGAAATGTAAAGGTACTCAGGCACGGCTATCGCAGTCACGGACGCTGATGCAGAAATGTAAAGGTATCCGGGCGAGGCTAGCGCAATCACAGATCCTGATGAACAAAATAAAGGTATCCGGGCGAGGCTATCGCAGTCATGGACGCTGATGCAGAAATGTAAAGGTATCCGGGCGAGGCTGTCGCACTCACGGATACTGATTCAGAAATGTAAAGGTATCCGGGTGAGGCTTTCGCAGTCACGGACGCTGATGTCGAAAAATTAAAGGTATCCGGGCGAGGATGTCGCAGTCACGGATGCTGATGCAGAAATGTAAAGGTATCAGGGCGAGGCTATCGCAGTCACGGACGCTGATGCAGAAATGTAAAGGTATCCGGGCGAGGCTAGCGCAATCACAGATCCTGATGAACAAAATAAAGGTATCCGGGCGAGGCTATCGTAGTCACGGACGCTGATGCAGAAATGTAAAGGTATCCGGGCGCGGCTATCGTAGTCACGGATATTGATGTAGAAATGTAAAGGTATTCAGGCGAGCCTATCGCAGTCACGGACACTGATGCAGAAATGTAAAGGTATCCGGCGAGGCTGTCGCAGTCACGGATACTGATACAGAAAAGTAAAAGAATCCGGGCGAGGCTATTGGAGTCACGGACGCTGATGTAGAAAAGTAAAGGTATCCGGGCGAGGCTATCCCAGTCACGGACGCTGATGCAGAAATGTAAAGGTATCCAGGCGAGGTTATCGCAGTCACGGACGCTGATGCAGAAAAGTAAAGGTATCCGGGCGAGGCTATCATAGTCACGGATACTTATGCAGAAAAATTAAAGGTATCCGGGCGAGGCTGTCGCAGTCATGGATACTGATACAGAAAAGTAAAGGAATCTGAGTGAGGCTATCGCAGTCATGGACGCTGATGCAGAAATGTAAAGGTATCCGGGCGAGGCTGTCGCAGTCACGGATACTGATACAGAAAAGTAAAGGAATCCGGGCGAGACTATCGACGTCACGGACGCTGATGCAGAAATGTAAAGGTACTCAGGCACGGCTATCGCAGTCACGGACGCTGATGCAGAAATGTAAAGGTATCCGGGCGAGGCTAGCGCAATCACAGATCCTGATGAACAAAATAAAGGTATCCGGGCGAGGCTATCGCAGTCATGGACGCTGATGCAGAAATGTAAAGGTATCCGGGCGAGGCTGTCGCACTCACGGATACTGATTCAGAAATGTAAAGGTATCCGGGTGAGGCTTTCGCAGTCACGGACGCTGATGCAGAAATGTAAAGGTATCCGGGCGAGGCTAGCGCACTCACGGATCTTGATGAAGAAAATAAAGGTATCCGGCGAGGCTATCGCAGTCACGGACGCTGATGCAGAAAAGTTAAGGTATCAGGGCGAGGCTATCATAGTCACGGATACTTATGCAGAAAAATTAAAGGTATCCGGGCGAGGATGTCGCAGTCACGGATACTGATACAGAAAAGTAAAGGAATCCGAGGAGGCTGTCGCAGTCACGGATACTGATACAGAAAAATAACGGAATCCGGGCGAGGCTATCGCAGTCAAGGACGCTGATGCAGAAATGTAAAGGAATCCGAGCAAGGCTATCATAGTCACGGATCCTGATACAGAAAAGTAAAGGAATCCGGGCGAGGCTATCGTAGTCAAGGATACTGATACAGAAAAGTAAAGGAATCCGGGCGAGGCTATCGTAGTCACGGATGCTGATGTAGAAATGTAAAGGTATTCAGGCGAGGCTATCGCAGTCATGGACGCTGATGCAGAAATGTAAAGGTATCCGGGCGAGGCTGTCGCAGTCACGGATCTTGATGAAGAAAATAAAGGTATACGGGCGAGGCTATCGCAGTCACGGACGCTGATGCAGAAATGTAAAGGTATCCGGGCGAGGCAGTCCCAGTCACGGACGCTGATGCAGAAAAGTAAAGGTATCAGGGCGAGGCTATCATAGTCACGGATACTTATGCAGAAAAATTAAAGGTATCCGGGCGAGGATGTCGCAGTCACGGATACTAATACAGAAAAGTAAAGGAATCCGGGGAGGCTGTCGCAGTCACGGATACTGATACAGAAAAATAAAGGAATCCGGGCGAGGCTATCGGAGTCACGGACGCTGATGCAGAAAAGTAAAGGTATCCGGGCGAGGCTATCGCAGTCAAGGACGCTGATGCAGAAATGTAAAGGAATCCGAGCAAGGCTATCGTAGTCACGGATCCTGATACAGAAAAGTAAAGGAATCCGGGCGAGCCTATCGTAGTCACGGATACTGATACAGGAAAGTAAAGGAATCCGGGCGAGGCTATCGTAGTCACGGATGCTGATGTAGAAATGTAAAGGTATTCAGGCGAGGCTATCGCAGTAATGGATGCTGATGCAGAAATGTAAAGATATCCGGGCGAGGCTGTTGCAGTCACGGATACTGATGAACAAAATAAAGGTATCCGGGCGAGGCTGTCGCAGTCACGGATACGGATACAGAAAAGTAAAGGAATCCGGGCGAGGCTTTCGCTGTCACGGACGCTGATGCAGAAAAGTAAAGGTATCCGGGCGAGGCTATCGCAGTCAAGGACCCTGATGCAGAAATGTAAAGGAATCCGAGCAAGGCTATCGTAGTCACGGATCCTGATACAGAAAAGTAAAGGAATCCGGGCGAGGCTATCGTAGTCACGGATACTGATACAGAAAAGTAAAGGAATCCGGGCGAGGCTATCGTAGTCACGGATGCTGATGTAGAAATGTAGAGGTATTCAGGCGAGGCTATCACAGTCATGGACGCTGATGCAGAAATGTAAAGGTATCCGGGCGAGGCTGTTGCAGTCACGGATACTGATACAGAAAAGTAAAGGAATCCGGGCGAGGCTATCGACGTCACGGACGCTGATGCAGAAATGTAAAGGTACTCAGGCGCGGCTATCGCAGTCACGGACGCTGATGCAGAAATGTAAAGGTATCCGGGCGAGGCTAGCGCAATCACAGATCCTGATGAACAAAATAAAGGTATCCGGGCGAGGCTATCGCAGTCATGGACGCTGATGCAGAAATGTAAAGGTATCCGGGCGAGACTTTCGCAGTCACGGACGCTGATGCAGAAAAGTAAAGGTATCCGGGCGAGGCTAGCGCACTCACGGATCTAGATGAAGAAAAAAAAGGTATCCGGGCGAGGCTATCGCAGTCACGGACGCTGATAAGAAATGTAAAGGTATCCGGGCTAGGCTGTCGCAGTCACGGATACTGATACAGAAAAGTAAAGGAATCCGGGCGAGGTTATCGCAGTCACGGACGCTGATGCAGAAATGTAAAGGTATCCGGGCGAGGCTATCATAGTCACGGATACTTATGCAGAAAAATTAAAGGTATCCGGGCGAGGATGTCGCAGTCACGGATACTGATACAGAAAAGTAAAGAAATCCGGGGAGGCTGTCGCAGTCACGGATACTGATACAGAAAAGTAAAGGAATCCGGGCGAGGCTATCGCAGTCACGGATACTGATTCAGAAATGTAAAGGTATCCGGGCGAGGCTTTCGCAGTCACGGACGCTGATGCAGAAATGTAAAGGTATCCGAGCGTGGCTAGCGCAATCACGGATCTTGATGAAGAAAATAAAGGTATACGGGCGAGGCTATCGCAGTCACGGATGCTGATGCAGAAATGTAAAGGTATCAGGGCGAGGCTATCGCAGTCACGGATGCTGATGCAGAAATGTAAAGGTATCCGGGCGAGGCTAGCGCAATCACCGATCCTGAGGAACAAAATAAAGGTATCCGGGCGAGGCTATCGCAGTCACGGACGCTGATGCAGAAATGTAAAGGTATCCAGGCGCGGCTATCGTAGTCACGGATGCTGATGTAGAAATGTAAAGGTATTCAGGCGAGCCTATCGCAGTCACGGACACTGATGCAGAAATGTAAAGGTATCCGGCGAGGCTGTCGCAGTCACGGATACTGATACAGAAAAGTAAAAGAATCCGGGCGAGGCTATTGGAGTCACGGACGCTGATGTAGAAAAGTAAAGGTATCCGGGCGAGGCTATCCCAGTCACGGACGCTGATGCAGAAATGTAAAGGTATCCAGGCGAGGTTATCGCAGTCACGGACGCTGATGCAGAAAAGTAAAGGTATCCGGGCGAGGTTATCATAGTCACGGATACTTATGCAGAAAAATTAAAGGTATCCGGGCGAGGCTGTCGCAGTCATGGATACTGATACAGAAAAGTAAAGGAATCTGAGTGAGGCTGTCGGAGTCACGGATACTGATACAGAAAATAAAGGAATCCGGGCGAGGCTATCGCAGTCATGGACGCTGATGCAGAAATGTAAAGGTATCCGGGCGAGGCTGTCGCAGTCACGGATACTGATACAGAAAAGTAAAGGAATCCGGGCGAGGCTATCGACGTCACGGACGCTGATGCAGAAATGTAAAGGTACTCAGGCGCGGCTATCGCAGTCACGGACGCTGATGCAGAAATATAAAGGTATCCGGGCGAGGCTAGCGCAATCACAGATCCTGATGAACAAAATAAAGGTATCCGGGCGAGGCTATCGCAGTCATGGACGCTGATGCAGAAATGTAAAGGTATCCGGGCGAGGTTGTCGCACTCACGGATACTGATTCAGAAATGTAAAGGTATCCGGGTGAGGCTTTCGCAGTCACGGACGCTGATGCAGAAATGTAAAGGTATCCGGGCGAGGCTAGCGCACTCACGGATCTTGATGAAGAAAATAAAGGTATCCGGCGAGGCTATCGCAGTCACGGACGCTGATAAGAAATGTAAAGGTATCCGGGCGAGGCTGTCGCAGTCATGGATACTGATACAGAAAAGTAAAGGAATCCGGGCGAGGCTATCGCAGTCACGGACGCTGATGCAGAAATGTAAAGGAATCCGGGTTAGGCTATCATAGCACGGATACTTATGCAGAAAAATTAAAGGTATCCGGGCGAGGATGTCGCAGTCACGGATACTGATTCAGAAAAGTAAAGAAATCCGGGGAGGCTGTCGCAGTCACGGATACTGATACAGAAAAGTAAAGGAATCCGGGCGAGGCTATCGCAGTCACGGATACTGATTCAGAAATGTAAAGGTATCCGGGCGAGGCTTTCGCAGTCACGGACGCTGATGCAGAAATGTAAAGGTATCCGAGCGTGGCTAGCGCAATCACGGATCTTGATGAAGAAAATAAAGGTATACGGGCGAGGCTATCGCAGTCACGGACGCTGATGCAGAAATGTAAAGGTATCAGGGCGAGGCTATCATAGTCACGGATACTTATGCAGAAAAATTAAAGGTATCCGGGCGAGGATATCGCAGTCACGGATACTGATACAGAAAAGTAAAGGAATCCGGGGAGGCTGTCGCAGTCACGGATACTGATACAGAAAAATAACAGAATCTGGGCGAGGCTATCGCAGTCAAGGACGCTGATGCAGAAATGTAAAGGAATCCGAGCAAGGCTATCATAGTCACGGATCCTGATACAGAAAAGTAAAGGAATCCGGGCGAGGCTATCGTAGTCACGGATACTGATACAGAAAAGTAAAGGAATCCGTGCGAGGCTATCGTAGTCACGGATGCTGATGTAGAAATGTAGAGGTATTCAGGCGAGGCTATCGCAGTCATGGACGCTGATGCAGAAATGTAAAGGTATCCGGGCGAGGCTGTCGCAGTCACGGATCTTGATGAAGAAAATAAAGGTATACGGGCGAGGCTATCGCAGTCACGGACGCTGATGCAGAAATGTAAAGGTATCCGGGCGAGGCTATCCCAGTCACGGACACTGATGCAGAAAAGTAAAGGTATCAGGGCGAGGCTATCATAGTCACGGATACTTATGCAGAAAAATTAAAGGTATCCGGGCGAGGATGTCGCAGTCACGGATACTGATACAGAAAAGTAAAGGTATCCGGGCGAGGCTGTCGCAGTCACGGACACTGATGCAGAAATGTAAAGGTATCCGGCGAGGCTGTCGCAGTCACGGATACTGATACAGAAAAGTAAAGGAATCCGGGCGAGGCTATTGGAGTCACGGACGCTGATGTAGAAAAGTAAAGGTCTCCGGGCGAGGCTATCCCAGTCACGGACGCTGATGCAGAAATGTAAAGATATCCAGGCGAGGTTATCGCAGTCACGGACGCTGATGCAGAAAAGTAAAGGTATCCGGGCGAGGCTATCGTAGTCACGGATACTTATGCAGAAAAATTAAAGGTATCCGGGCGAGGCTGTCGCAGTCATGGATACTGATACAGAAAAGTAAAGGAATCTGAGTGAGGCTGTCGGAGTCACGGATACTGATACAGAAAAGTAAAGGAATCTGGGCGAGGCTATCGCAGTCACGGACGCTGATGCAGAAAAGCAAAGGTATCCGTGCGAGGCTATCGTAGTCACGGATGCTGATGTAGAAATGTAAAGGAATCTGCGCGAGGCAATCGTAGTCACGGATACTGATACAGAAAAGTAAAGGAATCCGGGCGAGGCTATCGTAGTAACGGATACTGATACAGAAAAGTAAAGAAATTCGGGCGAGGCTATCGTAGTCACGGATACTGATACAGAAAAGTAAAGGAATCCGGGCGAGGCTATCGTAGTCACGGATGCTGATGTAGAAATGTAAAGGTATTCAGGCGAGGCTATCGCAGTCACGGACGCTGATGCAGAAATGTAAAGGTATCCGGGCGAGGTTGTCGCAGTCACGGATACTGATACAGAAAAGTAAAGGAATCTGGGCGAGGCTATCGCAGTCACGGACGCTGATGCAGAAATGTAAAGGAATCCGAGCGAGGCTATCGTAGTCACGGATGCTGATGTAGAAATGTAAAGGTATTCAGGCGAGGCTATCGCAGTCACGGACGCTGATATAGAAATGTAAAGGTATACGGGCGAGGCTATCGCAGTCACGGACGCTGATGCAGAAATGTAAAGGTATCAGGGCGAGGCTATCATAGTCACGGATACTTATGCAGAAAAATTAAAGGTATCCGGGCGAGGATGTCGCAGTCACGGATACTGATACAGAAAAGTAAAGGAATCCGGGGAGGCTGTCGCAGTCAGGATACTGATACAGAAAAATAACGGAATCCGGGCGAGGCTATCGCAGTCAAGGACGCTGATGCAGAAATGTAAAGGAATCCGAGCAAGGCTATCATAGTCACGGATCCTGATACAGAAAAGTAAAGGAATCCGGGCGAGGCTATCGTAGTCACGGATACTGATACAGAAAAGTAAAGGAATCCGGGCGAGGCTATCGTAGTCACGGATGCTGATGTAGAAATGTAAAGGTATTCAGGCGAGGCTATCGCAGTCACGGACGCTGATGCAGAAATGTAAAGGTATCCGGGCGAGGTTGTCGCAGTCACGGATACTGATACAGAAAAGTAAAGGAATCTGGGCGAGGCTATCGCAGTCACGGACGCTGATGCAGAAATGTAAAGGAATCCGAGCGAGGCTATCGTAGTCACGGATACTGATACAGAAAAGTAAAGGAATCCGGGCGAGGCTATCGTAGTCACGGATACTGATACACAAAAGTAAAGGAATCCGGGCGAGGCTGTCGTAGTCACGGATGCTGATGTAGAAATGTAAAGGTATTCAGGCGAGGCTATCGCAGTCACGGACGCTGATATAGAAATGTAAAGGTATCCGGGCGAGGCTGTCGCAGTCACGGATACTGATACAGAAAAGTAAAGGAATCCGGGCGAGGCTATCGCAGTCACGGACGCTGATGCAGAAATGTAAAGGTATCCGGGCGAGGCTGTCGTAGTCACGGATACTGATACAGAAAAGTAAAGGTATTCAGGCGAGGCTGTCTCAGTCACGAATACTGATACAGAAAAGTAAAGGAATCCGGGCGAGGCTATCGCAGTCACGGACGCTGATGCAGAAATGTAAAGGTATCCGGGCGAGGCTAGCGCAATCACAGATCCTGATGAACAAAATAAAGGTATCCGGGCGAGGCTATCGCAGTCATGGACGCTGATGCAGAAATGTAAAGGTATCCGGGCGAGGCTGTCGCACTCACGGATACTGATTCAGAAATGTAAAGGTATCCGGGTGAGGCTTTCGCAGTCACGGACGCTGATGTCGAAAAATTAAAGGTATCCGGGCGAGGATGTCGCAGTCACGGATGCTGATGCAGAAATGTAAAGGTATCAGGGCGAGGCTATCGCAGTCACGGACGCTGATGCAGAAATGTAAAGGTATCCGGGCGAGGCTAGCGCAATCACAGATCCTGATGAACAAAATAAAGGTATCCGGGCGAGGCTATCGTAGTCACGGACGCTGATGCAGAAATGTAAAGGTATCCGGGCGCGGCTATCGTAGTCACGGATATTGATGTAGAAATGTAAAGGTATTCAGGCGAGCCTATCGCAGTCACGGACACTGATGCAGAAATGTAAAGGTATCCGGCGAGGCTGTCGCAGTCACGGATACTGATACAGAAAAGTAAAAGAATCCGGGCGAGGCTATTGGAGTCACGGACGCTGATGTAGAAAAGTAAAGGTATCCGGGCGAGGCTATCCCAGTCACGGACGCTGATGCAGAAATGTAAAGGTATCCAGGCGAGGTTATCGCAGTCACGGACGCTGATGCAGAAAAGTAAAGGTATCCGGGCGAGGCTATCATAGTCACGGATACTTATGCAGAAAAATTAAAGGTATCCGGGCGAGGCTGTCGCAGTCATGGATACTGATACAGAAAAGTAAAGGAATCTGAGTGAGGCTATCGCAGTCATGGACGCTGATGCAGAAATGTAAAGGTATCCGGGCGAGGCTGTCGCAGTCACGGATACTGATACAGAAAAGTAAAGGAATCCGGGCGAGACTATCGACGTCACGGACGCTGATGCAGAAATGTAAAGGTACTCAGGCACGGCTATCGCAGTCACGGACGCTGATGCAGAAATGTAAAGGTATCCGGGCGAGGCTAGCGCAATCACAGATCCTGATGAACAAAATAAAGGTATCCGGGCGAGGCTATCGCAGTCATGGACGCTGATGCAGAAATGTAAAGGTATCCGGGCGAGGCTGTCGCACTCACGGATACTGATTCAGAAATGTAAAGGTATCCGGGTGAGGCTTTCGCAGTCACGGACGCTGATGCAGAAATGTAAAGGTATCCGGGCGAGGCTAGCGCACTCACGGATCTTGATGAAGAAAATAAAGGTATCCGGCGAGGCTATCGCAGTCATGGACGCTGATGCAGAAATGTAAAGGTACTCAGGCACGGCTATCGCAGTCACGGACGCTGATGCAAAAATGTAAAGGTACTCAGGCACGGCTATCGCAGTCACGGACGCTGATGCAGAAATGTAAAGGTATCCGGGCGAGGCTAGCGCAATCACAGATCCTGATGAACAAAATAAAGGTATCCGGGCGAGGCTATCGCAGTCATGGACGCTGATGCAGAAATGTAAAGGTATCCGGGCGAGGCTGTCGCACTCACGGATACTGATTCAGAAATGTAAAGGTATCCGGGTGAGGCTTTCGCAGTCACGGACGCTGATGCAGAAATGTAAAGGTATCCGGGCGAGGCTAGCGCACTCACGGATCTTGATGAAGAAAATAAAGGTATCCGGCGAGGCTATCGCAGTCACGGACGCTGATAAGAAATGTAAAGGTATCCGGGCGAGGCTGTCGCAGTCACGGATACTGATACAGAAAAGTAAAGGAATCCGGGCGAGGCTATCGCAGTCTCGGACGCTGATGCAGAAATGTAAAGGAATCCGGGCGAGGCTATCGCAGTCACGGATACTGATTCAGAAATGTAAAGGAATCCGGGCGAGGCTATCGCAGTCACGGACGCTGATGCAGAAATGTAAAGGAAAAAGGTATACGGGCGAGGCTATCGCAGTCACGGACGCTGATGCAGAAATGTAAAGGTATCCGGGCGAGGCTGTCGCAGTCACGGACGCTGATGCAGAAAAGTTAAGGTATCAGGGCGAGGCTATCATAGTCACGGATACTTATGCAGAAAAATTAAAGGTATCCGGGCGAGGATGTCGCAGTCACGGATACTGATACAGAAAAGTAAAGGAATCCGAGGAGGCTGTCGCAGTCACGGATACTGATACAGAAAAATAACGGAATCCGGGCGAGGCTATCGCAGTCAAGGACGCTGATGCAGAAATGTAAAGGAATCCGAGCAAGGCTATCATAGTCACGGATCCTGATACAGAAAAGTAAAGGAATCCGGGCGAGGCTATCGTAGTCAAGGATACTGATACAGAAAAGTAAAGGAATCCGGGCGAGGCTATCGTAGTCACGGATGCTGATGTAGAAATGTAAAGGTATTCAGGCGAGGCTATCGCAGTCATGGACGCTGATGCAGAAATGTAAAGGTATCCGGGCGAGGCTGTCGCAGTCACGGATCTTGATGAAGAAAATAAAGGTATACGGGCGAGGCTATCGCAGTCACGGACGCTGATGCAGAAATGTAAAGGTATCCGGGCGAGGCAGTCCCAGTCACGGACGCTGATGCAGAAAAGTAAAGGTATCAGGGCGAGGCTATCATAGTCACGGATACTTATGCAGAAAAATTAAAGGTATCCGGGCGAGGATGTCGCAGTCACGGATACTAATACAGAAAAGTAAAGGAATCCGGGGAGGCTGTCGCAGTCACGGATACTGATACAGAAAAATAAAGGAATCCGGGCGAGGCTATCGGAGTCACGGACGCTGATGCAGAAAAGTAAAGGTATCCGGGCGAGGCTATCGCAGTCAAGGACGCTGATGCAGAAATGTAAAGGAATCCGAGCAAGGCTATCGTAGTCACGGATCCTGATACAGAAAAGTAAAGGAATCCGGGCGAGCCTATCGTAGTCACGGATACTGATACAGGAAAGTAAAGGAATCCGGGCGAGGCTATCGTAGTCACGGATGCTGATGTAGAAATGTAAAGGTATTCAGGCGAGGCTATCGCAGTAATGGATGCTGATGCAGAAATGTAAAGATATCCGGGCGAGGCTGTCGCAGTCACGGATCCTGATGAACAAAATAAAGGTATCCGGGCGAGGCTGTCGCAGTCACGGATACGGATACAGAAAAGTAAAGGAATCCGGGCGAGGCTTTCGCTGTCACGGACGCTGATGCAGAAAAGTAAAGGTATCCGGGCGAGGCTATCGCAGTCAAGGACCCTGATGCAGAAATGTAAAGGAATCCGAGCAAGGCTATCGTAGTCACGGATCCTGATACAGAAAAGTAAAGGAATCCGGGCGAGGCTATCGTAGTCACGGATACTGATACAGAAAAGTAAAGGAATCCGGGCGAGGCTATCGTAGTCACGGATGCTGATGTAGAAATGTAGAGGTATTCAGGCGAGGCTATCACAGTCATGGACGCTGATGCAGAAATGTAAAGGTATCCGGGCGAGGCTGTTGCAGTCACGGATACTGATACAGAAAAGTAAAGGAATCCGGGCGAGGCTATCGACGTCACGGACGCTGATGCAGAAATGTAAAGGTACTCAGGCGCGGCTATCGCAGTCACGGACGCTGATGCAGAAATGTAAAGGTATCCGGGCGAGGCTAGCGCAATCACAGATCCTGATGAACAAAATAAAGGTATCCGGGCGAGGCTATCGCAGTCATGGACGCTGATGCAGAAATGTAAAGGTATCCGGGCGAGACTTTCGCAGTCACGGACGCTGATGCAGAAAAGTAAAGGTATCCGGGCGAGGCTAGCGCACTCACGGATCTTGATGAAGAAAATAAAGGTATCCGGGCGAGGCTATCGCAGTCACGGACGCTGATAAGAAATGTAAAGGTATCCGGGCTAGGCTGTCGCAGTCACGGATACTGATACAGAAAAGTAAAGGAATCCGGGCGAGGTTATCGCAGTCACGGACGCTGATGCAGAAATGTAAAGGTATCCGGGCGAGGCTATCATAGTCACGGATACTTATGCAGAAAAATTAAAGGTATCCGGGCGAGGATGTCGCAGTCACGGATACTGATACAGAAAAGTAAAGAAATCCGGGGAGGCTGTCGCAGTCACGGATACTGATACAGAAAAGTAAAGGAATCCGGGCGAGGCTATCGCAGTCACGGATACTGATTCAGAAATGTAAAGGTATCCGGGCGAGGCTTTCGCAGTCACGGACGCTGATGCAGAAATGTAAAGGTATCCGAGCGTGGCTAGCACAATCACGGATCTTGATGAAGAAAATAAAGGTATACGGGCGAGGCTATCGCAGTCACGGATGCTGATGCAGAAATGTAAAGGTATCAGGGCGAGGCTATCGCAGTCACGGATGCTGATGCAGAAATGTAAAGGTATCCGGGCGAGGCTAGCGCAATCACCGATCCTGAGGAACAAAATAAAGGTATCCGGGCGAGGCTATCGCAGTCACGGACGCTGATGCAGAAATGTAAAGGTATCCAGGCGCGGCTATCGTAGTCACGGATGCTGATGTAGAAATGTAAAGGTATTCAGGCGAGCCTATCGCAGTCACGGACACTGATGCAGAAATGTAAAGGTATCCGGCGAGGCTGTCGCAGTCACGGATACTGATACAGAAAAGTAAAAGAATCCGGGCGAGGCTATTGGAGTCACGGACGCTGATGTAGAAAAGTAAAGGTATCCGGGCGAGGCTATCCCAGTCACGGACGCTGATGCAGAAATGTAAAGGTATCCAGGCGAGGTTATCGCAGTCACGGACGCTGATGCAGAAAAGTAAAGGTATCCGGGCGAGGTTATCATAGTCACGGATACTTATGCAGAAAAATTAAAGGTATCCGGGCGAGGCTGTCGCAGTCATGGATACTGATACAGAAAAGTAAAGGAATCTGAGTGAGGCTGTCGGAGTCACGGATACTGATACAGAAAATAAAGGAATCCGGGCGAGGCTATCGCAGTCATGGACGCTGATGCAGAAATGTAAAGGTATCCGGGCGAGGCTGTCGCAGTCACGGATACTGATACAGAAAAGTAAAGGAATCCGGGCGAGGCTATCGACGTCACGGACGCTGATGCAGAAATGTAAAGGTACTCAGGCGCGGCTATCGCAGTCACGGACGCTGATGCAGAAATATAAAGGTATCCGGGCGAGGCTAGCGCAATCACAGATCCTGATGAACAAAATAAAGGTATCCGGGCGAGGCTATCGCAGTCATGGACGCTGATGCAGAAATGTAAAGGTATCCGGGCGAGGTTGTCGCACTCACGGATACTGATTCAGAAATGTAAAGGTATCCGGGTGAGGCTTTCGCAGTCACGGACGCTGATGCAGAAATGTAAAGGTATCCGGGCGAGGCTAGCGCACTCACGGATCTTGATGAAGAAAATAAAGGTATCCGGCGAGGCTATCGCAGTCACGGACGCTGATAAGAAATGTAAAGGTATCCGGGCGAGGCTGTCGCAGTCATGGATACTGATACAGAAAAGTAAAGGAATCCGGGCGAGGCTATCGCAGTCACGGACGCTGATGCAGAAATGTAAAGGAATCCGGGTTAGGCTATCATAGCACGGATACTTATGCAGAAAAATTAAAAGTATCCGGGCGAGGATGTCGCAGTCACGGATACTGATTCAGAAAAGTAAAGAAATCCGGGGAGGCTGTCGCAGTCACGGATACTGATACAGAAAAGTAAAGGAATCCGGGCGAGGCTATCGCAGTCACGGATACTGATTCAGAAATGTAAAGGTATCCGGGCGAGGCTTTCGCAGTCACGGACGCTGATGCAGAAATGTAAAGGTATCCGAGCGTGGCTAGCGCAATCACGGATCTTGATGAAGAAAATAAAGGTATACGGGCGAGGCTATCGCAGTCACGGACGCTGATGCAGAAATGTAAAGGTATCAGGGCGAGGCTATCATAGTCACGGATACTTATGCAGAAAAATTAAAGGTATCCGGGCGAGGATATCGCAGTCACGGATACTGATACAGAAAAGTAAAGGAATCCGGGGAGGCTGTCGCAGTCACGGATACTGATACAGAAAAATAACAGAATCTGGGCGAGGCTATCGCAGTCAAGGACGCTGATGCAGAAATGTAAAGGAATCCGAGCAAGGCTATCATAGTCACGGATCCTGATACAGAAAAGTAAAGGAATCCGGGCGAGGCTATCGTAGTCACGGATACTGATACAGAAAAGTAAAGGAATCCGTGCGAGGCTATCGTAGTCACGGATGCTGATGTAGAAATGTAAAGGTATTCAGGCGAGGCTATCGCAGTCATGGACGCTGATGCAGAAATGTAAAGGTATCCGGGCGAGGCTGTCGCAGTCACGGATCTTGATGAAGAAAATAAAGGTATACGGGCGAGGCTATCGCAGTCACGGACGCTGATGCAGAAATGTAAAGGTATCCGGGCGAGGCTATCCCAGTCACGGACACTGATGCAGAAAAGTAAAGGTATCAGGGCGAGGCTATCATAGTCACGGATACTTATGCAGAAAAATTAAAGGTATCCGGGCGAGGATGTCGCAGTCACGGATACTGATACAGAAAAGTAAAGGTATCCGGGCGAGGCTGTCGCAGTCACGGATACTGATACAGAAAAGTAAAGGAATCCGGGTGAGGCTATCGCAGTCACGGACGCTGATGCAGAAAAGTAAAGGTATCCGTGCGAGGCTATCGCAGTCAAGGATGCTGATGCAGAAATGTAAAGGAATCCGAGCAAGGCTATCGTAGTCACGGATCCTGATACATAAAAGTAAAGGAATCCGGGCGAGGCTATCGTAGTCACGGATACTGATACAGAAAAGTAAAGGAATCCGGGCGAGGCTATCGTAGTCACGGATGCTGATGTAGAAATGTAGAGGTATTCAGGCGAGGCTATCGCAGTCATGGATGCTGATGCAGAAATGTAAAGGTATCCGGGCGAGGCTGTCGCAGTCACGGATACTGATACAGAAAAGTAAAGGAATCCGGGCGAGGCTATCGCCGTCACGGACGCTGATGCAGAAATGTAAAGGTACTCAGGCGCGGTTATCGCAGTCACGGACGCTGATGCAGAAATGTAAAGGTATCCGGGCGAGGCTAGCGCAATCACAGATCCTGATGAACAAAATAAAGGTATCCGGGCGAGGCTATCGCAGTCACGGACGCTGATGCAGAAATGTAAAGGTATTCGGGCGAGGCTATCGTAGTCACGGATGCTGATGTAGAAATGTAAAGGTATTCAGGCGAGCCTATCGCAGTCACGGACACTGATGCAGAAATGTAAAGGTATCCGGCGAGGCTGTCGCAGTCACGGATACTGATACAGAAAAGTAAAGGAATCCGGGCGAGGCTATTGGAGTCACGGACGCTGATGTAGAAAAGTAAAGGTCTCCGGGCGAGGCTATCCCAGTCACGGACGCTGATGCAGAAATGTAAAGATATCCAGGCGAGGTTATCGCAGTCACGGACGCTGATGCAGAAAAGTAAAGGTATCCGGGCGAGGCTATCGTAGTCACGGATTCTTATGCAGAAAAATTAAAGGTATCCGGGCGAGGCTGTCGCAGTCATGGATACTGATACAGAAAAGTAAAGGAATCTGAGTGAGGCTGTCGGAGTCACGGATACTGATACAGAAAAGTAAAGGAATCTGGGCGAGGCTATCGCAGTCACGGACGCTGATGCAGAAAAGCAAAGGTATCCGTGCGAGGCTATCGTAGTCACGGATGCTGATGTAGAAATGTAAAGGAATCTGCGCGAGGCAATCGTAGTCACGGATACTGATACAGAAAAGTAAAGGAATCCGGGCGAGGCTATCGTAGTAACGGATACTGATACAG
The DNA here is from genome assembly GCA_963691705.1 of Viola odorata. NCBI lineage: Eukaryota > Viridiplantae > Streptophyta > Magnoliopsida > Malpighiales > Violaceae > Viola > Viola odorata. The sequence continues at coordinate 39,438,381 of OY829537.1, forward strand.
AAAAGTAAAGAAATTCGGGCGAGGCTATCGTAGTCACGGATACTGATACAGAAAAGTAAAGGAATCCGGGCGAGGCTATCGTAGTCACGGATGCTGATGTAGAAATGTAAAGGTATTCAGGCGAGGCTATCGCAGTCACGGACGCTGATGCAGAAATGTAAAGGTATCCGGGCGAGGTTGTCGCAGTCACGGATACTGATACAGAAAAGTAAAGGAATCTGGGCGAGGCTATCGCAGTCACGGACGCTGATGCAGAAATGTAAAGGAATCCGAGCGAGGCTATCGTAGTCACGGATGCTGATGTAGAAATGTAAAGGTATTCAGGCGAGGCTATCGCAGTCACGGACGCTGATATAGAAATGTAAAGGTATACGGGCGAGGCTATCGCAGTCACGGACGCTGATGCAGAAATGTAAAGGTATCAGGGCGAGGCTATCATAGTCACGGATACTTATGCAGAAAAATTAAAGGTATCCGGGCGAGGATGTCGCAGTCACGGATACTGATACAGAAAAGTAAAGAAATCCGGGGAGGCTGTCGCAGTCAAGGACGAGGATGTCGTAGTCAGGATACTGATACAGAAAAATAACGGAATCCGGGCGAGGCTATCGCAGTCAAGGACGCTGATGCAGAAATGTAAAGGAATCCGAGCAAGGCTATCATAGTCACGGATCCTGATACAGAAAAGTAAAGGAATCCGGGCGAGGCTATCGTAGTCACGGATACTGATACAGAAAAGTAAAGGAATCCGGGCGAGGCTATCGTAGTCACGGATGCTGATGTAGAAATGTAAAGGTATTCAGGCGAGGCTATCGCAGTCACGGACGCTGATGCAGAAATGTAAAGGTATCCGGGCGAGGTTGTCGCAGTCACGGATACTGATACAGAAAAGTAAAGGAATCTGGGCGAGGCTATCGCAGTCACGGACGCTGATGCAGAAATGTAAAGGAATCCGAGCGAGGCTATCGTAGTCACGGATACTGATACAGAAAAGTAAAGGAATCCGGGCGAGGCTATCGTAGTCACGGATACTGATACACAAAAGTAAAGGAATCCGGGCGAGGCTGTCGTAGTCACGGATGCTGATGTAGAAATGTAAAGGTATTCAGGCGAGGCTATCGCAGTCACGGACGCTGATATAGAAATGTAAAGGTATCCGGGCGAGGCTGTCGCAGTCACGGATACTGATACAGAAAAGTAAAGGAATCCGGGCGAGGCTATCGCAGTCATGGACGCTGATGCAGAAATGTAAAGGTATCCGGGCGAGGCTGTCGCAGTCACGGATACTGATACAGAAAAGTAAAGGAATCCGGGCGAGGCTATCGCCGTCACGGACGCTGATGCAGAAATGTAAAGGTACTCAGGCGCGGTTATCGCAGTCACGGACGCTGATGCAGAAATGTAAAGGTATCCGGGCGAGGCTAGCGCAATCACAGATCCTGATGAACAAAATAAAGGTATCCGGGCGAGGCTATCGCAGTCATGGACGCTGATGCAGAAATGTAAAGGTATCCGGGCGAGGCTGTCGCACTCACGGATACTGATTCAGAAATGTAAAGGTATCCGGGTGAGGCTTTCGCAGTCACGGACGCTGATGTAGAAAAATTAAAGGTATCCGGGCGAGGATGTCGCAGTCACGGATACTGATTCAGAAAAGTAAAGAAATCCGGGGAGGCTGTCGCAGTCACGGATACTGATACAGAAAAGTAAAGGAATCCGGGCGAGGCTATCGCAGTCACGGATACTGATTCAGAAATGTAAAGGTATCCGGGCGAGGCTGTCGCAGTCACGGATACTGATACAGAAAAGTAAAGGAATCCGGGCGAGGCTATCGCAGTCTCGGACGCTGATGCAGAAATGTAAAGGAATCCGGGCGAGGCTATCGCAGTCACGGATACTGATTCAGAAATGTAAAGGAATCCGGGCGAGGCTATCGCAGTCACGGACGCTGATGCAGAAATGTAAAGGAAAAAGGTATACGGGCGAGGCTATCGCAGTCACGGACGCTGATGCAGAAATGTAAAGGTATCCGGGCGAGGCTGTCGCAGTCACGGACGCTGATGCAGAAAAGTTAAGGTATCAGGGCGAGGCTATCATAGTCACGGATACTTATGCAGAAAAATTAAAGGTATCCGGGCGAGGATGTCGCAATCACGGATACTGATACAGAAAAGTAAAGGAATCCGAGGAGGCTGTCGCAGTCACGGATACTGATACAGAAAAATAACGGAATCCGGGCGAGGCTATCGCAGTCAAGGACGCTGATGCAGAAATGTAAAGGAATCCGAGCAAGGCTATCATAGTCACGGATCCTGATACAGAAAAGTAAAGGAATCCGGGCGAGGCTATCGTAGTCAAGGATACTGATACAGAAAAGTAAAGGAATCCGGGCGAGGCTATCGTAGTCACGGATGCTGATGTAGAAATGTAAAGGTATTCAGGCGAGGCTATCGCAGTCATGGACGCTGATGCAGAAATGTAAAGGTATCCGGGCGAGGCTGTCGCAGTCACGGATCTTGATGAAGAAAATAAAGGTATACGGGCGAGGCTATCGCAGTCACGGACGCTGATGCAGAAATGTAAAGGTATCCGGGCGAGGCAGTCCCAGTCACGGACGCTGATGCAGAAAAGTAAAGGTATCAGGGCGAGGCTATCATAGTCACGGATACTTATGCAGAAAAATTAAAGGTATCCGGGCGAGGATGTCGCAGTCACGGATACTAATACAGAAAAGTAAAGGAATCCGGGGAGGCTGTCGCAGTCACGGATACTGATACAGAAAAATAAAGGAATCCGGGCGAGGCTATCGGAGTCACGGACGCTGATGCAGAAAAGTAAAGGTATCCGGGCGAGGCTATCGCAGTCAAGGACGCTGATGCAGAAATGTAAAGGAATCCGAGCAAGGCTATCGTAGTCACGGATCCTGATACAGAAAAGTAAAGGAATCCGGGCGAGCCTATCGTAGTCACGGATACTGATACAGAAAAGTAAAGGAATCCGGGCGAGGCTATCGTAGTCACGGATGCTGATGTAGAAATGTAAAGGTATTCAGGCGAGGCTATCGCAGTAATGGATGCTGATGCAGAAATGTAAAGATATCCGGGCGAGGCTGTCGCAGTCACGGATCCTGATGAACAAAATAAAGGTATCCGGGCGAGGCTGTCGCAGTCACGGATACGGATACAGAAAAGTAAAGGAATCCGGGCGAGGCTTTCGCTGTCACGGACGCTGATGCAGAAAAGTAAAGGTATCCGGGCGAGGCTATCGCAGTCAAGGACCCTGATGCAGAAATGTAAAGGAATCCGAGCAAGGCTATCGTAGTCACGGATCCTGATACAGAAAAGTAAAGGAATCCGGGCGAGGCTATCGTAGTCACGGATACTGATACAGAAAAGTAAAGGAATCCGGGCGAGGCTATCGTAGTCACGGATGCTGATGTAGAAATGTAGAGGTATTCAGGCGAGGCTATCACAGTCATGGACGCTGATGCAGAAATGTAAAGGTATCCGGGCGAGGCTGTTGCAGTCACGGATACTGATACAGAAAAGTAAAGGAATCCGGGCGAGGCTATTGACGTCACGGACGCTGATGCAGAAATGTAAAGGTACTCAGGCGCGGCTATCGCAGTCACGGACGCTGATGCAGAAATGTAAAGGTATCCGGGCGAGGCTAGCGCAATCACAGATCCTGATGAACAAAATAAAGGTATCCGGGCGAGGCTATCGCAGTCATGGACGCTGATGCAGAAATGTAAAGGTATCCGGGCGAGACTTTCGCAGTCACGGACGCTGATGCAGAAAAGTAAAGGTATCCGGGCGAGGCTAGCGCACTCACGGATCTTGATGAAGAAAATAAAGGTATCCGGGCGAGGCTATCGCAGTCACGGACGCTGATAAGAAATGTAAAGGTATCCGGGCTAGGCTGTCGCAGTCACGGATACTGATACAGAAAAGTAAAGGAATCCGGGCGAGGTTATCGCAGTCACGGACGCTGATGCAGGCATGTAAAGGAATCCGGGAGAGGCTATCATAGTCACGGATACTTATGCAGAAAAATTAAAGGTATCCGGGCGAGGATGTCGCAGTCACGGATACTGATACAGAAAAGTAAAGAAATCCGGGGAGGCTGTCGCAGTCACGGATACTGATACAGAAAAGTAAAGGAATCCGGGCGAGGCTATCGCAGTCACGGATACTGATTCAGAAATGTAAAGGTATCCGGGCGAGGCTTTCGCAGTCACGGACGCTGATGCAGAAATGTAAAGGCATCCGAGCGTGGCTAGCGCAATCACGGATCTTGATGAAGAAAATAAAGGTATACGGGCGAGGCTATCGCAGTCACGGATGCTGATGCAGAAATGTAAAGGTATCAGGGCGAGGCTATCGCAGTCACGGATGCTGATGCAGAAATGTAAAGGTATCCGGGCGAGGCTAGCGCAATCACCGATCCTGAGGAACAAAATAAAGGTATCCGGGCGAGGCTATCGCAGTCACGGACGCTGATGCAGAAATGTAAAGGTATCCAGGCGCGGCTATCGTAGTCACGGATGCTGATGTAGAAATGTAAAGGTATTCAGGCGAGCCTATCGCAGTCATGGACACTGATGCAGAAATGTAAAGGTATCCGGCGAGGCTGTCGCAGTCACGGATACTGATACAGAAAAGTAAAAGAATCCGGGCGAGGCTATTGGAGTCACGGACGCTGATGTAGAAAAGTAAAGGTATCCGGGCGAGGCTATCCCAGTCACGGACGCTGATGCAGAAATGTAAAGGTATCCAGGCGAGGTTATCGCAGTCACGGACGCTGATGCAGAAAAGTAAAGGTATCCGGGCGAGGCTGTCGCAGTCATGGATACTGATACAGAAAAGTAAAGGAATCTGAGTGAGGCTGTCGGAGTCACGGATACTGATACAGAAAAGTAAAGGAATCCGGGCGAGGCTATCGCAGTCATGGACGCTGATGCAGAAATGTAAAGGTATCCGGGCGAGGCTGTCGCAGTCACGGATACTGATACAGAAAAGTAAAGGAATCCGGGCGAGGCTATCGACGTCACGGACGCTGATGCAGAAATGTAAAGGTACTCAGGCGCGGCTATCGCAGTCACGGACGCTGATGCAGAAATGTAAAGGTATCCGGGCGAGGCTAGCGCAATCACAGATCCTGATGAACAAAATAAAGGTATCCGGGCGAGGCTATCGCAGTCATGGACGCTGATGCAGAAATGTAAAGGTATCCGGGCGAGGTTGTCGCACTCACGGATACTGATTCAGAAATGTAAAGGTATCCGGGTGAGGCTTTCGCAGTCACGGACGCTGATGCAGAAATGTAAAGGTATCCGGGCGAGGCTAGCGCACTCACGGATCTTGATGAAGAAAATAAAGGTATCCGGCGAGGCTATCGCAGTCACGGACGCTGATAAGAAATGTAAAGGTATCCGGGCGAGGCTGTCGCAGTCATGGATACTGATACAGAAAAGTAAAGGAATCCGGGCGAGGCTATCGCAGTCACGGACGCTGATGCAGAAATGTAAAGGAATCCGGGTTAGGCTATCATAGCACGGATACTTATGCAGAAAAATTAAAGGTATCCGGGCGAGGATGTCGTAGTCACGGATACTGATTCAGAAAAGTAAAGAAATCCGGGGAGGCTGTCGCAGTCACGGATACTGATACAGAAAACTAAAGGAATCCGGGCGAGGCTATCGCAGTCAAGGACGCTGATGCAGAAATGTAAAGGAATCCGAGCAAGGCTATCATAGTCACGGATCCTGATACAGAAAAGTAAAGGAATCCGGGCGAGGCTATCGTAGTCACGGATACTGATACAGAAAAGTAAAGGAATCCGTGCGAGGCTTTCGCAGTCACGGACGCTGATGCAGAAATGTAAAGGTATCCGAGCGTGGCTAGCGCAATCACGGATCTTGATGAAGAAAATAAAGGTATACGGGCGAGGCTATCGCAGTCACGGACGCTGATGCAGAAATGTAAAGGTATCAGGGCGAGGCTATCATAGTCACGGATACTTATGCAGAAAAATTAAAGGTATCCGGGCGAGGATATCGCAGTCACGGATACTGATACAGAAAAGTAAAGGAATCCGGGGAGGCTGTCGCAGTCACGAATACTGATACAGAAAAATAACAGAATCTGGGCGAGGCTATCGCAGTCAAGGACGCTGATGCAGAAATGTAAAGGAATCCGAGCAAGGCTATCATAGTCACGGATCCTGATACAGAAAAGTAAAGGAATCCGGGCGAGGCTATCGTAGTCACGGATACTGATACAGAAAAGTAAAGGAATCCGTGCGAGGCTATCGTAGTCACGGATGCTGATGTAGAAATGTAAAGGTATTCAGGCGAGGCTATCGCAGTCATGGACGCTGATGCAGAAATGTAAAGGTATCCGGGCGAGGCTGTCGCAGTCACGGATCTTGATGAAGAAAATAAAGGTATACGGGCGAGGCTATCGCAGTCACGGACACTGATGCAGAAAAGTAAAGGTATCAGGGCGAGGCTATCATAGTCACGGATACTTATGCAGAAAAATTAAAGGTATCCGGGCGAGGATGTCGCAGTCACGGATACTGATACAGAAAAGTAAAGGTATCCGGGCGAGGCTGTCGCAGTCACGGATACTGATACAGAAAAGTAAAGGAATCCGGGCGAGGCTATCGCAGTCACGGACGCTGATGCAGAAAAGTAAAGGTATCCGTGCGAGGCTATCGCAGTCAAGGATGCTGATGCAGAAATGTAAAGGAATCCGAGCAAGGCTATCGTAGTCACGGATCCTGATACATAAAAGTAAAGGAATCCGGGCGAGGCTATCGTAGTCACGGATACTGATACAGAAAAGTAAAGGAATCCGGGCGAGGCTATCGTAGTCACGGATGCTGATGTAGAAATGTAGAGGTATTCAGGCGAGGCTATCGCAGTCATGGACGCTGATGCAGAAATGTAAAGGTATCCGGGCGAGGCTGTCGCAGTCACGGATACTGATACAGAAAAGTAAAGGAATCCGGGCGAGGCTATCGCCGTCACGGACGCTGATGCAGAAATGTAAAGGTACTCAGGCGCGGTTATCGCAGTCACGGACGCTGATGCAGAAATGTAAAGGTATCCGGGCGAGGCTAGCGCAATCACAGATCCTGATGAACAAAATAAAGGTATCCGGGCGAGGCTATCGCAGTCACGGACGCTGATGCAGAAATGTAAAGGTATCCGGGCGAGGCTATCGTAGTCACGGATGCTGATGTAGAAATGTAAAGGTATTCAGGCGAGCCTATCGCAGTCACGGACACTGATGCAGAAATGTAAAGGTATCCGGCGAGGCTGTCGCAGTCACGGATACTGATACAGAAAAGTAAAGGAATCCGGGCGAGGCTATTGGAGTCACGGACGCTGATGTAGAAAAGTAAAGGTCTCCGGGCGAGGCTATCCCAGTCACGGACGCTGATGCAGAAATGTAAAGATATCCAGGCGAGGCTATCGCAGTCACGGATACTTATGCAGAAAAATTAAAGGTATCCGGGCGAGGCTGTCGCAGTCATGGATACTGATACAGAAAAGTAAAGGAATCTGAGTGAGGCTGTCGGAGTCACGGATACTGATACAGAAAAGTAAAGGAATCTGGGCGAGGCTATCGCAGTCACGGACGCTGATGCAGAAAAGCAAAGGTATCCGTGCGAGGCTATCGTAGTCACGGATGCTGATGTAGAAATGTAAAGGAATCTGCGCGAGGCAATCGTAGTCACGGATACTGATACAGAAAAGTAAAGGAATCCGGGCGAGGCTATCGTAGTAACGGATACTGATACAGAAAAGTAAAGAAATTCGGGCGAGGCTATCGTAGTCACGGATACTGATACAGAAAAGTAAAGGAATCCGGGCGAGGCTATCGTAGTCACGGATGCTGATGTAGAAATGTAAAGGTATTCAGGCGAGGCTATCGCAGTCACGGACGCTGATGCAGAAATGTAAAGGTATCCGGGCGAGGTTGTCGCAGTCACGGATACTGATACAGAAAAGTAAAGGAATCTGGGCGAGGCTATCGCAGTCACGGACGCTGATGCAGAAATGTAAAGGAATCCGAGCGAGGCTATCGTAGTCACGGATGCTGATGTAGAAATGTAAAGGTATTCAGGCGAGGCTATCGCAGTCACGGACGCTGATATAGAAATGTAAAGGTATACGGGCGAGGCTATCGCAGTCACGGACGCTGATGCAGAAATGTAAAGGTATCAGGGCGAGGCTATCATAGTCACGGATACTTATGCAGAAAAATTAAAGGTATCCGGGCGAGGATGTCGCAGTCACGGATACTGATACAGAAAAGTAAAGGAATCCGGGGAGGCTGTCGCAGTCAGGATACTGATACAGAAAAATAACGGAATCCGGGCGAGGCTATCGCAGTCAAGGACGCTGATGCAGAAATGTAAAGGAATCCGAGCAAGGCTATCATAGTCACGGATCCTGATACAGAAAAGTAAAGGAATCCGGGCGAGGCTATCGTAGTCACGGATACTGATACAGAAAAGTAAAGGAATCCGGGCGAGGCTATCGTAGTCACGGATGCTGATGTAGAAATGTAAAGGTATTCAGGCGAGGCTATCGCAGTCACGGACGCTGATGCAGAAATGTAAAGGTATCCGGGCGAGGTTGTCGCAGTCACGGATACTGATACAGAAAAGTAAAGGAATCTGGGCGAGGCTATCGCAGTCACGGACGCTGATGCAGAAATGTAAAGGAATCCGAGCGAGGCTATCGTAGTCACGGATACTGATACAGAAAAGTAAAGGAATCCGGGCGAGGCTATCGTAGTCACGGATACTGATACACAAAAGTAAGGGAATCCGGGCGAGGCTGTCGTAGTCACGGATGCTGATGTAGAAATGTAAAGGTATTCAGGCGAGGCTATCGCAGTCACGGACGCTGATATAGAAATGTAAAGGTATCCGGGCGAGGCTGTCGCAGTCACGGATACTGATACAGAAAAGTAAAGGAATCCGGGCGAGGCTATCGCAGTCACGGACGCTGATGCAGAAATGTAAAGGTATCCGGGCGAGGCTGTCGTAGTCATGGATACTGATACAGAAAAGTAAAGGTATTCAGGCGAGGCTGTCTCAGTCACGAATACTGATACAGAAAAGTAAAGGAATCCGGGCGAGGCTATCGCAGTCACGGACGCTGATGCAGAAATGTAAAGGTATCCGGGCGAGGCTAGCGCAATCACAGATCCTGATGAACAAAATAAAGGTATCCGGGCGAGGCTATCGCAGTCATGGACGCTGATGCAGAAATGTAAAGGTATCCGGGCGAGGCTGTCGCACTCACGGATACTGATTCAGAAATGTAAAGGTATCCGGGTGAGGCTTTCGCAGTCACGGACGCTGATGCAGAAATGTAAAGGTATCCGGGCGAGGCTAGTGCACTCACGGATCTTGATGACGAAAATAAAGGTATCCGGCGAGGCTATCGCAGTCACGGACGCTGATAAGAAATGTAAAGGTATCCGGGCGAGGTTGTCGCAGTCACGGATACTGATACAGAAAAGTAAAGGAATCCGGGCGAGGCTATCGCATTCCAGGACGCTGATGCAGAAATGTAAAGGAATCCGGGTGAGGTATCATAGCACGGATACTTATGCAGAAAAATTAAAGGTATCCGGGCGAGGATGTCGCAGTCACGGATACTGATACAGAAAAGTAAAGAAATCCGGGGAGGCTGTCGCAGTCACGGATACTGATACAGAAAAGTAAAGGAATCCGGGCGAGGCTATCGTAGTCACGGATACTGATGCAGAAATGTAAAGGAATCCGAGCAAGGCTATCATAGTCACGGATCCTGATACAGAAAAGTAAAGGAATCCGGGCGAGGCTATCGTAGTCACGGATACTGATACAGAAAAATTAAAGGTATCCGGGCGAGGCTGTCGCAGTCATGGATACTGATACAGAAAAGTAAAGGAATCTGAGTGAGGCTGTCGGAGTCACGGATACTGATACAGAAAAGTAAAGGAATCTGGGCGAGGCTATCGCAGTCACGGACGCTGATGCAGAAAAGCAAAGGTATCCGTGCGAGGCTATCGTAGTCACGGATGCTGATGTAGAAATGTAAAGGAATCTGCGCGAGGCAATCGTAGTCACGGATACTGATACAGAAAAGTAAAGGAATCCGGGCGAGGCTATCGTAGTAACGGATACTGATACAGAAAAGTAAAGAAATTCGGGCGAGGCTATCGTAGTCACGGATACTGATACAGAAAAGTAAAGGAATCCGGGCGAGGCTATCGTAGTCACGGATGCTGATGTAGAAATGTAAAGGTATTCAGGCGAGGCTATCGCAGTCACGGACGCTGATGCAGAAATGTAAAGGTATCCGGGCGAGGTTGTCGCAGTCACGGATACTGATACAGAAAAGTAAAGGAATCTGGGCGAGGCTATCGCAGTCACGGACGCTGATGCAGAAATGTAAAGGAATCCGAGCGAGGCTATCGTAGTCACGGATGCTGATGTAGAAATGTAAAGGTATTCAGGCGAGGCTATCGCAGTCACGGACGCTGATATAGAAATGTAAAGGTATACGGGCGAGGCTATCGCAGTCACGGACGCTGATGCAGAAATGTAAAGGTATCAGGACGAGGCTATCATAGTCACGGATACTTATGCAGAAAAATTAAAGGTATCCGGGCGAGGATGTCGCAGTCACGGATACTGATACAGAAAAGTAAAGGAATCCGGGGAGGCTGTCGCAGTCAGGATACTGATACAGAAAAATAACGGAATCCGGGCGAGGCTATCGCAGTCAAGGACGCTGATGCAGAAATGTAAAGGAATCCGAGCAAGGCTATCATAGTCACGGATCCTGATACAGAAAAGTAAAGGAATCCGGGCGAGGCTATCGTAGTCACGGATACTGATACAGAAAAGTAAAGGAATCCGGGCGAGGCTATCGTAGTCACGGATGCTGATGTAGAAATGTAAAGGTATTCAGGCGAGGCTATCGCAGTCACGGACGCTGATGCAGAAATGTAAAGGTATCCGGGCGAGGTTGTCGCAGTCACGGATACTGATACAGAAAAGTAAAGGAATCTGGGCGAGGCTATCGCAGTCACGGACGCTGATGCAGAAATGTAAAGGAATCCGAGCGAGGCTATCGTAGTCACGGATGCTGATGTAGAAATGTAAAGGTATTCAGGCGAGGCTATCGCAGTCACGGACGCTGATATAGAAATGTAAAGGTATACGGGCGAGGCTATCGCAGTCACGGACGCAGATACAGAAATGTAAAGGTATCAGGACGAGGCTATCATAGTCACGGATACTTATGCAGAAAAATTAAAGGTATCCGGGCGAGGATGTCGCAGTCACGGATACTGATACAGAAAAGTAAAGGAATCCGGGGAGGCTGTCGCAGTCAGGATACTGATACAGAAAAATAACGGAATCCGGGCGAGGCTATCGCAGTCAAGGACGCTGATGCAGAAATGTAAAGGAATCCGAGCAAGGCTATCATAGTCACGGATCCTGATACAGAAAAGTAAAGGAATCCGGGCGAGGCTATCGTAGTCACGGATACTGATACAGAAAAGTAAAGGAATCCGGGCGAGGCTATCGTAGTCACGGATGCTGATGTAGAAATGTAAAGGTATTCAGGCGAGGCTATCGCAGTCACGGACGCTGATGCAGAAATGTAAAGGTATCCGGGTGAGGTTGTCGCAGTCACGGATACTGATACAGAAAAGTAAAGGAATCCGGGCGAGGCTATCGCCGTCACGGACGCTGATGCAGAAATGTAAAGGTATCTGGGCGAGGCTATCGCAGTCACGGACGCTGATGCAGAAATGTAAAGGAATCCGAGCGAGGCTATCGTAGTCACGGATACTGATACAGAAAAGTAAAGGAATCCGGGCGAGGCTATCGTAGTCACGGATACTGATACACAAAAGTAAAGGAATCCGGGCGAGGCTGTCGTAGTCACGGATGCTGATGTAGAAATGTAAAGGTATTCAGGCGAGGCTATCGCAGTCACGGACGCTGATATAGAAATGTAAAGGTATCCGGGCGAGGCTGTCGCAGTCACGGATACTGATACAGAAAAGTAAAGGAATCCGGGCGAGGCTATCGCAGTCACGGACGCTGATGCAGAAATGTAAAGGTATCCGGGCGAGGCTGTCGTAGTCACGAATACTGATACAGAAAAGTAAAGGTATTCAGGCGAGGCTGTCTCAGTCACGAATACTGATACAGAAAAGTAAAGGAATCCGGGCGAGGCTATCGCAGTCACGGACGCTGATGCAGAAATGTAAAGGTATCCGGGCGAGGCTAGCGCAATCACAGATCCTGATGAACAAAATAAAGGTATCCGGGCGAGGCTATCGCAGTCATGGACGCTGATGCAGAAATGTAAAGGTATCCGGGCGAGGCTGTCGCACTCACGGATACTGATTCAGAAATGTAAAGGTATCCGGGTGAGGCTTTCGCAGTCACGGACGCTGATGCAGAAATGTAAAGGTATCCGGGCGAGGCTAGCGCACTCACGGATCTTGATGACGAAAATAAAGGTATCCGGCGAGGCTATCGCAGTCACGGACGCTGATAAGAAATGTAAAGGTATCCGGGCGAGGCTGTCGCAGTCACGGATACTGATACAGAAAAGTAAAGGAATCCGGGCGAGGCTATCGCAGTCACGGACGCTGATGCAGAAATGTAAAGGAATCCGGGTGAGGTATCATAGCACGGATACTTATGCAGAAAAATTAAAGGTATCCGGGCGAGGATGTCGCAGTCACGGATACTGATACAGAAAAGTAAAGAAATCCGGGGAGGCTGTCGCAGTCACGGATACTGATACAGAAAAGTAAAGGAATCCGGGCGAGGCTATCGTAGTCACGGATACTGATGCAGAAATGTAAAGGAATCCGAGCCAGGCTATCATAGTCACGGATCCTGATACAGAAAAGTAAAGGAATCCGGGCGAGGCTATCGTAGTCACGGATACTGATACAGAAAAGTAAAGGAATCCGTGCGAGGCTATCGTAGTCACGGATGCTGATGTAGAAATGTAAAGGTATTCAGGCGAGGCTATCGCAGTCATGGACGCTGATGCAGAAATGTAAAGGTATCCGGGCGAGGCTGTCGCAGTCACGGATCTTGATGAAGAAAATAAAGGTATACGGGCGAGGCTATCGCAGTCACGGACGCTGATGCAGAAATGTAAAGGTATCCGGGCAAGGCTGTCCCAGTCACGGACACCGATGCAGAAAAGTAAAGGTATCAGGGCGAGGCTATCATAGTCACGGATACTTATGCAGAAAAATTAAAGGTATCCGGGCGAGGATGTCGCAGTCACGGATACTGATACAGAAAAGTAAAGGAATCCGGGGAGGCTGTCGCAGTCACGGATACTGATACAGAAAAATAAAGGAATCCGTGCGAGGCTATCGGAGTCACGGACGCTGATGCAGAAAAGTAAAGGTATCCGGGCGAGGCTGTCGCAGTCACGGATCTTGATGAAGAAAATAAAGGTATCCGGGCGAGGCTATCGCAGTCAAGGATGCTGATGCAGAAATGTAAAGGAATCCGAGCAAGGCTATCGTAGTCACGGATCCTGATACAGAAAAGTAAAGGAATCCGGGCGAGGCTATCGTAGTCACGGATACTGATACAGAAAAGTAAAGGAATCCGTGCGAGGCTATCGTAGTCACGGATCCTGATACAGAAAAGTAAAGGAATCCGGGCGAGGCTATCGTAGTCACGGATACTGATACAGAAATGTAAAGGTATCCGGGTGAGGCTATCCCAGTCACGGACGATGATGCAGAAATGTACAGGTATCCGGGCGAGGCTATCGCAGTCACAGACGCTGATGCAGAAAAGTAAAGCAATCCGGGCGAGGCTATCGTAGTCACGGATGCTGATGTAGAAATGTAGAGGTATTCAGGCGAGGCTATCGCAGTCATGGACGCTGATGCAGAAATGTAAAGGTATCCGGGCGAGGCTGTCGCAGTCACGGATACTGATACAGAAAAGTAAAGGAATCCGGGCGAGGCTATCGCCGTCACGGACGCTGATGCAGAAATGTAAAGGTACTCAGGCGCGGTTATCGCAGTCACGGACGCTGATGCAGAAATGTAAAGGTATCCGGGCGAGGCTAGCGCAATCACAGATCCTGATGAACAAAATAAAGGTATCCGGGCGAGGCTATCGCAGTCACGGACGCTGATGCAGAAATGTAAAGGTATCCGGGCGAGGCTATCGTAGTCACGGATGCTGATGTAGAAATGTAAAGGTATTCAGGCGAGCCTATCGCAGTCACGGACACTGATGCAGAAATGTAAAGGTATCCGGCGAGGCTGTCGCAGTCACGGATACTGATACAGAAAAGTAAAGGAATCCGGGCGAGGCTATTGGAGTCACGGACGCTGATGTAGAAAAGTAAAGGTATCCGGGCGAGGCTATCCCAGTCACGGACGCTGATGCAGAAATGTAAAGGTATCCAGGCGAGGTTATCGCAGTCACGGACGCTGATGCAGAAAAGTAAAGGTATCCGGGCGAGGCTATCGTAGTCACGGATACTTATGCAGAAAAATTAAAGGTATCCGGGCGAGGCTGTCGCAGTCATGGATACTGATACAGAAAAGTAAAGGAATCTGAGTGAGGCTGTCGGAGTCACGGATACTGATACAGAAAAGTAAAGGAATCTGGGCGAGGCTATCGCAGTCACGGACGCTGATGCAGAAAAGCAAAGGTATCCGTGCGAGGCTATCGTAGTCACGGATGCTGATGTTGAAATGTAAAGGAATCTGCGCGAGGCAATCGTAGTCACGGATACTGATAAAGAAAAGTAAAGGAATCCGGGCGAGGCTATCGTAGTAACGGATACTGATACAGAAAAGTAAAGAAATCCGGGCGAGGCTATCGTAGTCACGGATACTGATACAGAAAAGTAAAGGAATCCGGGCGAGGCTATCGTAGTCACGGATGCTGATGTAGAAATTTAAAGGTATTCAGGCGAGGCTATCGCAGTCACGGACGCTGATGCAGAAATGTAAAGGTATCCGGGCGAGGTTGTCGCAGTCACGGATACTGATACAGAAAACTAAAGGAATCTGGGCGAGGCTATCGCAGTCACGGACGC